>JAAXYW010000049.1:0-75617 GCA_036851895.1 Orthonychiurus folsomi | reverse complement strand
CGGGTTAAGAAATTGTACACCATGATGTACAATTTTGAAACTTTAATTTTTCATGCTTCGCAGATGGGGAATAAGACGTGCGTGTAGGCACTCCACATTGCCAACCCACAGGCTAATAGATACTGTACAATTAGATAGGAAAATCGGTTTTTACTCATAAACAGCATGCAAAAGTTGTCTAAAAGTAAAAAGGTACAATATTTCAGATCTACGATAGGAGTCAGCACCGAGTCAACATCACAGTGCCAAATCGGAACAGATGCAGAGAAACTGACCCTCATAATAAATCCTTGTTGTGTGCTAGTGCATTTCGGCAGGAGCCGACGGCGGCGCCAATTGGTAATGGGGTTCTGTGATATGCAATCTGAAATTATAGCCTTATAGAGTCAATCAACTTCCCAATTAACTGGTTGATTAATTATTGGTCTAGGAGATTATTGGAAATCCACAAATGGTGGGTTGGGGCTAATGGTTGATGTTGGTCGAGCCTTGATTGTTGTGAGTGAATTTTGACTCCCATCCCATGTCAATCAGTATTATCTAATACCCATTTTCAATTCATGCAGGGCATAGCGACTAAGGGTGGCCAGTTTGGGCAAAATACTAATCAAGTTTCGTTCACCAAGATTCAGGCATTCATTCCTTGGATAGATAAAACTCTCAAATCAATTGAAAATCCAGGGGAGGGAAAGGAAGTCAACAAAGCGGACAATAATTTAAAAATTGATAATATACAAACGTGGACGTTTGTTCAAAATAGAATTTCAAAACGTAGCAATTCTTCTGTTCTGATCCTGCAACAAATATCCTACTTTCGTTCTGACAACATTCCACTTGAATTATTTAAAGGATCCGACTTGTCAGCAGCAATTGACGTCCTGATTGAGTTTTCCCTTGTCAATAACGCCTCACACGGCGGAAAAAGTGTAATTTCAATTCAACCGGAATTGCAAGAAATAGTGAGGTTTCATTTGAATGAAATTAAACTGGAGGAGCAAATTGTGAAGTCTTCTGTAAATTTGCTGGAGTCCCTGTTCAATACGAGCTTGGACATTGGCGTCCTCGACCACGCCATGGTTGTTTGGGAACACGCAACGAAATATCAGAACCTGGCTACGCAATTTATTACTTTTCACTTGAAGACCTATGAAAAACTTAATAATTATGAGCGCTACAATGATACCATATCTTTTGCAAACAAGTATTCCAAGATTATTGAAAGGATTTACGGAGAAGACCATGAGCATGTTGTTTATATTCAAACGCAAACTAAATTTGCAATTTCAAAGCTTGAGGCGGTGATTAACAAAGGGCAAATTAATAATACAGGTCTTGACGAGAATAATGATACCGAGGTCTGCTCCACAGACATATACAATTTGTTAGAAGAACATCTGGGTTTCTCAATGGCGGAGTTCAAATTAATTGATGAAGCTCTCGGGTTTGATAATTGTTTGCTTGGTTCGTGTGGTTCTAATTTTCCAGAGGATTGTCCGTTGTAAATTAAAAGGTTGAATTTGCAGAATTTACGTTGCTCCTTTCAGTTTCGCACACATAATTAATCATTAACTATTATAGCAACATCTAGAATACATATGTATTTGTGTCCAAGAGCACGCTCTATGTTTCTCAATCCTCTTTTTTCTGTAAGATCAAATATTGCTAATAAAATATATTATCTTCATGGTTTTGGTCTGCAATCTCTGCATAGTTATAAATTTACAAGCTATCAAAAATTCAAAATGCTTTTACTTGGACAGCAACAGCAACTTGCAATTCACAATACCTTAATTCCAATTTTGTGTAGTTTGTAGACCACATTTCACATTATTTCATCATTTGTTCGTGGTCATTGCATTTTTTGGTACCAACCAATACCCAACTATCCAATCCAACATGGCCAACAAAACACCAGTAATATTTCAGACGGACGCCTCCGCGTCTTCCACCAGATGGCTTACCCAACCCAACTATTGCAAATCCACTTCCCCAACCTTACCGTTCCATGGCGCCAGGCTGCCCTCCACAATTCGCAACTCCAACCTTTACCATGCATGTAGCGAATTAACCCTTCCTTACGTACGCTATGCTACACTGCGCCTGGTGCCGCTCCGTAGTACATAGTTGCATACAACTTCGCACGCTCCTCACGCATCCCCATTGCATTGCACTGGACAGGCATCCTTCAGCCATCCCAAAATAATCGCAAATACTCAATTAAGCTGCACATGCATAGGGCGGGATCAAGGATGGCCGGGGCGGGTTTAATCCCGCCCACGAAGAGCTCAGGATTGGCTGACTGGTCCTTCTATTCCTCCGCCGACCCTTGGCTTCCCCCCTCCAAATTTTGCAACAACAGTTATACCCATCGTACATTCGCATTATGTACGTACGTATGTTATGTATCTATCTGTGTTTGGAACCAACCATTACACGTGCTTAGCCATGCAATTCTGGACAGCCCGCCCGTCCGTCAGCCCCCAGCTTTCGTCTTCGTGGCCACATTTACTACTACGCCGTAACCTTTGTCTGCATGGTTGAATGAATGGAGGGAAGAAGTTGCCTGGTTGCATGACCGACTTTTCGCAAAGGGAAAACAGATTACCAACGCAACGCCAACTTTCCGCGTGTGTAATATTCCCAGGCATGGCCTGGCTTCCACATTATGGACATGTACCGTACTTACGTACCATTAAA
This sequence comes from Orthonychiurus folsomi, assembly GCA_036851895.1. Classification (NCBI taxonomy): domain Eukaryota; kingdom Metazoa; phylum Arthropoda; class Collembola; order Poduromorpha; family Onychiuridae; genus Orthonychiurus; species Orthonychiurus folsomi. The sequence continues at coordinate 72,920 of JAAXYW010000049.1, read as the reverse complement.
CCCGGGGGTGAAGATTCGTCAACAGGGTACAAAGAAATAGGACAGCTACAAATGCTGGAATTGAATTGAGGAATTCATATTTTAAAATGAAGATGATGGCGATGCGATGAAGCTCGTGGTTGTGAAATAAGTGGGCTACGCATTATCCAGTACAGTTGACGTCGAGTCGTTGCCGCCGGGGAGGAAGCCTTTCATTAATTTTGCAAATATGGTACACATGAACGATGCTGCTGGAGGAATTTATTTCAATGAGCTTGCCTTGCCTTGGCAGTCATACACATTGGATACGCACTTGTGATTTTACAGTTACGGTAAATGATAAATGGCAGGCAGGGCATTGCATTGGCAGTAGCTCAACCTCATTTTTCAGGTCGGTCGGTGGCGTCTAATCGGAGTGCGTTGAATTTTTTAAATGCCATTCCCCTTGCAATTGTGGCTTGGGGTTTGGCTGATAAAATGATAAATAGAAACCACAGCAGCGAGCGCTATGCCACGGCCCTCCAAACCACCTTCCCGAATTCCAGAGAAGTTTATCAAGCAGCTTAATATTATTTTAATTCCTGGAAGGGTAAAACCTCATTTACGCATATTTTCCGCCTTCTATGGATCCTGCATGACTTTGACATATGGTACGGCACGTACACGTGGAAATTTAGATAAAGTGACCTAGCTCTATTGTATGTATGTATATATATATAATAAATATGACTTGATAAATGGAGGATAGAATGCATTACCCCATGGGATAAAAATGCAGCAGCCCACAATACGTACATCATAATGGTTTGAAGCTTTTCCTGTTTTGCACATTTTTGACATGGGAAATTCCTCCGCGGATCAAGGACAACGAACGAAGGCGCCGCGCTGCAGTAATCGTAAACGCACTAAAATTTAACACGAAATTTTCTCACTCTCCTTGAAGCGACGGACGCACGGCGCGTCGCGTACGTATGCACCGCCGCGCCGTACGCGTACGTACGTACCCGTCGCAGTGTGTGCAATTCACGCATTCACACAACACAATTTTCGCATTTCCCCTTTTACATGTCGTATGCTGCATTGCAGGGTGTTTAATTAAATTTGTCATTTAAATCACTCCTTCAACCCAGCAGCCTTCATTATTTTACGAGTTCTCCACCGCCACCGCACCTGGCATTGTTATGAAGTGGTGGTCACATCACGTCACATACGTCAGCGTTACTTTATTGACTTGAATTAAATCTGGATTTGAACAAAAGGCTATTTCACAGCCGCCCATACTGTGGGAAGAATTTTACATAAATGAAATGACTGCAGGTTAGGCTTTGGGTGGGCACGTAAATTAATATGTATGTACGTAATTTGAATGAAGCTTGCACTTTGTTAGTACATAGAAGTAGTTTTACAGCAACAACAACAACAATGCAAATATATGTGTACAAAACGTGCATATGTACATGCGAATACTATGTACGTACACATTTCAACTCAACAAAATGAAAATGCAATCCAATCTACCTGCAGTCCACAGCGCAGTGGAGTGCAGTGCAGCGCAGCGTGAACGAATGGAGAGCAGATGGTTCATCCGATTGAATAGAAGATGAGAAAATTACCCTTCCGTCCTCTAGTGTTGCTAATTTCCAAGGAGGAATTGCAAAGTAATCTGTCGTAGGGGGCTACGGACAAATAAATGGGTTTTTGGATGGTAAGGGAACTGCATAATTATGTGCTAGCCCCCAGTGATGCTGCACATGATGGCGGAATTGCACTTCATTGCTGGCTATTGCCACGCAACAACGCAGCGCATCATTATTATGCAGAAATGCAGGTTGCCTGCTGCTGGGATAGCAATCGCATGCATATTAGTACGCTGAACAATACAATACAGCGAATTCATGTTCAAATTCCATCCATACCGTACGTACAACATACCCACGGATCGCCATAAAAAATTGTATGTCTTTTTATCCCTGGTCATCATCGTTGAAGTCGTAGCTGCGGTTGTGGTCGTGGTGCACCCAAGGTGCTTTTACTCCGAGCGGACGTCAATTAAAAAATTAGCGGCAATAGCACTGGGGTCAATCGTAAGTGCAGAAACTGCACACAACATTCCCATTCGTCGCAAATCCCAGTCCCAGAAATTACCAAACCACTTGTTGTTCTCCACGGACGGGCGTCCATTTCGTCATTGTTGTGCATGTGTTTGCATTCAAATTATTATACATGGGAAAAACTTGATGGCTGGCGGCAATGGGGAACGAACTTGCATACAAGTATTACATATTACATTACATACAACGTCATGGCATTGGTAAATGGCAATGCATTTGCATTCCGTATGCCCTGGCATGGCCTGACGTGGATGAGTGAGCAGAGTACAGCGGAGCAATAAAGCGCCATACCACTACCATGGATTTTTTTCGCAAGTATGCATGGATGCATGTATGTAATGCATGGATTGGATGATCATAAACATGCCATGCCATTGCCATTTTAATGCGAACTTGCTCTCTGCCCAATTATGCAAAGTTGTTTTTCCACAATGATAATTGAAGCCGACGAGGAGGATGCGTGTAATGCAAGGGAAGCTACGTGCGAGTGCAGTACGTAACGTACGTACGTAACGTACGAGGCAACTGAGCAAATATGTCAGACTTCAAGTTGACCTCGGGTTTGTTGGGGGGACGGACGGACGGGAATGCGAATAATCTATATGCATGCAAATTCAGCATTGTAAACTGCTAATGAGAGAAAAATGAATCCACGACATTGCAGATTGCAATAAATCCTACTATGAATTCGACTGGCGAGGACTACAATGCAAATCAGTGCGGGCAAGGTTAAATCAGACGACGCGACGGGACGAGCGACTAGACGACTAGACTTTAGACGAGCATAGCATAGCATAGGAGACGACTAGACTTGAATGGGGCGTACATGCGGATTTCTATTGGTCTTAAAACGCACCTATAAAATGCAAATTAACTATCGGACTTTGGGACAGGATGCACTGGGTGGCATGGGATATCGTATGTATGTATGTATTCGTATTATCCAGGCCATGGCTCCTTCATTCAAATAACGAAACAATTTGATTTGAACGGGTTTGATTTTTAGACAGCAAATCAGGTTTGGTGTACTTTTTGGACGAGGGGACGACAAATGTGTATACGATACGGCATAGCAAGGCGTCACCGCACAAGAATGAAGTATGGACAAACATGCATGACATGAGACGTGATAAGATTGTGATTGTGCATATTATATGTATTGCAGTTTCATTTTTACAAGAGCCAGCCATGTTTTTATATGACAAATTGTGTTAATGCTGATTTGTACTTTAATTGCACTTTGCACTAGGACGGGATTTACCCATGGGACGTGGACGGGAGTTGTTAGGAGATAAATGGGTGCTTTGCTTTCATAGCCGGTCCCATTGATTGGCAACGCAGCAGTTGTTGCCAATTCCTTCAAACAAATGTGGAGTCAACGGGTACACATATGGAGCTTGCATGCATTAAACATCCACATTGCAAAATTGCATGGTAGGATTCAAGGAAAATTACTAAATTAGCAAAATTATTGTTATTAAAACCTTGGGGAGGAGTTTTTGTATTTGTACACTAATACCACCCGCCCCGACTCTGCATTTGTGCGAATTGCTTTTGTAATTTGTTTGTATGTAATCATAATAGTGCATAACGAGGACATGCTGATTTTTATGCGAGCTCCGCCATGTTGTAAATGGTAATGAGGATCAATGTTACTTTCCCCAACATAACAGCTCTCAGCTCAGTTCCTGGTTCTGTTTTTCTTCTCATATGCTATCAGTCCATAATTCCAGATCATCTCAAATTGCATGACGGACATTATGTACAGTGATTGTATCGTATTCCATTTAATATGTCGCTGACCATGTATTATTTATTACTTATTGGAAATTTAAGAACAGTGGAGGATTTGGTACGCACAAACTGATATTTCATGAAACCAGTGTAGTTTATTTTAATATTGCGATTGGGAGTCATTATTGTGTATTTTTTTGCAATAATGGCCTGTTATAAATTGTAACGTAACTCCGGGTGGGGGTATTGGCTGTAGTTGTGTTCAATTCCTGTGGCTGGGTGCTTATTTTTACGTTCTGAATTCTCTGCTGGCCATTATTTGTGTAATTTCAAGTCAAATTTTCAGCCCAAACAAAGTATCCGAATTCAGAAATCTACACGTTGATTTTAGCAACACTGGGTACAAATTGACACGTCGAATCTTGAAAATCCACAACGCAGTTGCTACAAATTTCATCACGCGCAAAAAATAAATAAAACATCACCTTTAAAAATAAATGAGGATGGGTTTACTAGTGCTGGACGGCAATAATATTTGAGTTCCTATTGGCTCTCTTGGCGCGGGGGATATTTTATGGCCATTAGGCGAATAAATGCGTAGAAATATGACATGACGTGCGATGAATGGCGAAGAGTGACAGTATTAAAATCCAAGCGACCTTTCGCTCAAAGAAAAGGAATCGCGACGCCATATTCGACGAAGTGCTCTATTTCAGGTACCTACGTACCTACATCTACCTGACGGGGTTGGGGGGGTTTGTGACCCCATTTTCAAAGGAAAAATTAAGACGCATTTAAACGCCAACGCATCAAAGGGACGAGACCTGCAAAAGTCTAGGTGAAAGTTGGACGGGCGCGCGGGCGGGCGCGGGAGTTAAAAAATCTGTGGAAGTTGTGGGAATTGGGACTTGGAAAAGTGTACATTTTTAGATGAAAATTGAAAGCTTCAAGTCCTTTAATTTATGCGCGAGCAGGGCAGGGAAATTAATACTAACTACGTTGTAGGAACAGAAGTGAAATGAACAAAACACACATAACACACACCGGATTTGGGTTCAACTTTCTCCGTCGTACGACGTACTCATTGGGAGGGAAAGTTGCGGGTAATAGCAAACAGGCGGGAGGGAAGGACTGGAAGGCAAATAATCGATAGTAGTTGTATACTCACTCGTGCGTGCGGAAGGGTTGAAGAAATGCATTTTGAAATTGAGGTTACTTAATATTACAGCAAGTCCCGGTCCTTATTTTCCTGGAGGGAAGAGAATATTTGTGGGATCCGCCACGCGCCGTTCGGTTCCATGGAACTCCAGGCCGTGGTTTTCCAGTGGCTCCGAGATATTATGCGTACTTCCGGACAAACTTGAAATTAAGAATTGTGTTCAAAAAATAAAAGCAAGCGCAATGCTTTATTAATCTAAAAATATACTAAAGTGTGTATTTCGAATTACGGGTTAGATTTTCATAAAATTTCTATACAGGGAAGTGAATTTATGAAAACAAAGGCAAAATGCAAAGGAAATAACGGGTTTATAGTAATTTTGAACTAAATTATTTGGTTATAGGCCTGACCACGACGTTGGATTGGAATTGTAAATGGAAGGGAAATCATGAAATCTCAAATCGTCAAATCTGCAGTTAGTTATGACCTCCGCTAGCCTTGAGACAGTTTCTTTGAGCTGCTGTTTTGAATGGATAATTTGATCAGTTTCATCAGACTTCCTTCAATTTAATCATGCAAACATTACGCGATTTACGCGTGCGAATGTGAATAACTCAAAACTGGATTATGTATTATAAATAGTGCGTTTGTTTAGTTTTATAGTGCATGTGAAATCATGGCTGCATAATTTGTGGTAGAATCAGCTGAACGTTCGAACGCAACGGGAAGACACTTTCCCACGACTAGACACTCACCTTCTCAAAATTTCACAGTTGGCCAATAATAAGTAAAAATCATCCAATAGGAAGGATGGATTTTGCGCAACCATTTTATTGTTTGATCAGTTTAGGAGTGCCTGGCGCCCTATTCCTGGATGATATTTGCATAATGCATCTTAATATTGCACAATGTAAAACTGCGCAGTATTTCCTTCTCGTCCGGTATTGATAATGTAACCACAATGTTTAGAGTGTTTAGCCGAAGCGCCTTTCAACTAATACTTTGACATTTATATCCACTTCGCAAAATGGTTGGTCTCGTCAAATATGTTGATATGAACAGTTATTCCTAAGTTTGAAATGCAAACTTTAATCACGCCTGCTATAATTAATTAAATTCATCAAGAATTCATCTCCTATTAGAACAGCTCCAGTCATTGCTCCATTACTAGAGTACCTAATACCCACACCCCTACAAAAAAATTGAACGCCGCTCCGCCCACTACAACGAGTTTCACATTCCCGCGCTACTGAAAAACAAGCACAAATATCCATTATTAAGCTGTATTATTTTGTAATAGACACATACTTTTATGACCCACATCAAAAAATATATCAATTTCATTTCGCAATAAAGTACGCTGACATTTACGAAGAACCACACATAAATGTTTCAATCAATTGCTTGCGAAAATGAAAACGCACACCCCACATTCAATAGCATTCCAAATTAATATTGTATTTCGTTTTTTTTATTGATATCTTTCTCCCGAATTTTATTAACCCCTGTAATTTTTGGTTGAACTATGAAAAGTCAAGCTTCTGCATTCGCATTTGTTGCATTTTATTTCTTCACTTTCATCTCCACCATTTTTGAGATGGATCCCATGTGTATTTCATCGACGACGCGACACACTAAGGCAAAAATTGCAGTTTAAGCCATACAACTTATGGCGTATCGTACCTATAGTAGTAAAGGAGGTCATTCCATGCATTAGAAAAGAGGACTAGCTGTTTTTGAATCTAATAATACCACACACATTTCCTTTTTATTCGCAAAATGCACGGGAGGGCCGTCTTGGGCTAACGAACGGGACAATGCAATGGCATCGCCCGCGCCGCGTTGTAAATTCTAAGACGCAATTTGCAGCGCAGTAACCCTTTGCCTCCTATACTTGTGTGTGTGTTGGTGGAAATTCTTTTTTTTTCTGTACATTTTGATTGCATTTCTTGGGGAGGGAAGGCAGTCACAGGCAAGGCTTCTCTTCCTTCCGGGTTTTGGAGGATGGGAGGGGATTATTTTGGCATGGGGCTAGTGCATTCGCATTGCCTTGCACTGCAACTGCGCTGCGTGCGACCTGCACACAAACACATCCATACACACAAACATTACGGAGTCCATGCGGCGACCTCCTCAGCCAAAATGCATGCAATGGCATTCACAATTTGGTCCATCCTACGATTCCACATCTGTTTGAAGTCAGGTCTGAAATAGTAGTCAATGCTAGGCTTTTTAAACGCAACCCAAATGAACAGAAATAGCAATTTGGCAGAAAAAATGACAATTGTATTCCATCAAAGATATTTGCTGAACTTAACCTTCTGATGATATTATATGGTGTGATGTAAAATGCATGCAATACGCATGTGCAATTTTGAATGTTAAACCACAAATTAATTTACGTCACTATTATACGCACAAGGTTTGCGAGAAACTATTTTACCACTATTTTTTTGCAAACAGGTGACATGCCGCCAAATACCGGTGAGAGTTACAATGTGCAGGGTTGTATATTGCATGTATGATTTAACTGTATGTTTGCTGCTTTTAATGAAAGTATAATTAAGTTATCATTCAGTCAAGTTTTGGGTGCAGTTCCAGTAATTCGTAATTAAATCAAATCTATAAATACTATTAAGTGTATGTTGGCTTGCTCTGGTCATTGGTCCAGTAGAAAGAAAGTTCACAAACGAGGTATTTCCTAATTGAAATATAGACATTTATTGTTGCCCCAATTAGTACACGACTCAGAGGCTCAATCGTATCGTGTAAATGGATACAAGTGCTGGTCCTGTTTGCTAGACGAGTGGGAGTAATAGTACAATGTCTTCGTAATTAACTTGTCTTTCTTACAATAAAATAGAAAACGGACGTCCATATTTTGCTAATTGACATTTTGTCTTCTAAGTCGTTACTACTATCCAGTTAATTCCTGATTTGCAGGTACACGTCCATCCACCCTCATATGGTACACGCGTGACATTACGCAGTGGCAGTGGCAGTACGCAGCGCAGCCATGCTAATTGCAAACTCCATAAGGGCTCGTTCATATATTACATAGTGGTATTTTTGGCCTTTTTTTTATAATTTATGGGCGTAGTGTGTATTGGCGTAGTGGTCTTAACTACAGATGGCATGGGAGCCCTAAAACCCCCACCCTCCCCCCTGACCACTACGTAATATGTGAACGAGCCCTAAACCAATCCTCTCTGGAGCAATATTTCAGCCTATAAATAATCAGATATTTTGTTGCTCAAACTTCCTTTTAGATCCAAATCCCCTCATGATTCAATTCTACCCTTAAAATTTTGCAAAACCCGCTCCCCACACTACATGCACTGCAATAGGTTAACCCCTATATTCCAATTTGACATCCGAATAATTTCTACAAACTGGAAAACAGGCGAGACCTCAATTTCTTCATCCTCAAAACGCATCATCAGTAATGTATGGCAGGCAGGCTATTGAACACTACTCGTACACACACACTAGTGCAAAAATAACAAATTGTCCAGCCATTTTAAATACCGTCGTCGTTCCTGGACTCAGTCCCTTGCCATGCGATGGTATTCGTCCCTACTAAATAATTCATGTCCGCTGGAACACATGCGTGTACGTGTGTTTCGCGGCTTTGATTGCGCTTTTTCTGTTTTTCGCATGGGTCCTCCTCCACTGGGTGAGCATGAGTCCATCTGGATTCGCAAGTGGAGGAAGGAGTTGGGTTGCAGTGCAGTGCAGTCCTCCCTCCGAACAACACGTTCCTTCCTCGTCTTCGTCGCTGCTCCTTTTTCCATTCGTTTTTCATTCAAATTTGACCCGACTACTTCCCCTACTGGATGTCCTGGAAGGGGACTTCTCAAGGATCATCCCTAAATTGACATCTTGGGTACGTACATCTATCAATTTATATATTGCTCACTTGTCTTTTTGTTATTGTTGTGAAATTTACGCGGGTGAGGGAGACACATTTTACTATACGTTGCGTGTACGTACGTACGTATAGTACGACCGGGCCTATTGCGTAGTGCATTCATTCATGCTGCTGAGATGGGCGCGCATCATGTGAGCCCAACGCTGCCACGATCGGACGAAGGCCGTTGCCATTTCTTCTTCCACCGTATGTACGTTGTATGGTGGGATCTGCAAGATGAAGAATCTTAAATTGCAGTCTTGTCGTCGTCTTGGGTTGGTTGGTTGCCTGCAAACAAACGCAACTCCTTTTTCTTGTGGAGTTGGATTCGCCACAATTTTTTTTTCTCATGCTCGACGGACGACACGGCGGACGCGGACGCGTTGAGGATCTACGCATTTATGTACGCTACGACGCCGCGGCGGACTGCATTTTATTTGTCGACTCCCCAATGCAAATGCATTGAAGGCTAAACAAAAATGCTGGTGTTATGTTGGACGGGACGTGTAGCATGCATGTTAGCTTGCATTTATACTTTGTTAGTAGTATAACAGGCTTATAGAAATAGAAGTAATTGCAAATTGCCTCAGGTGAATTCCAGAGCTAGCTGCGTTTTTTTTTACAAGGGGGAATAATGAACACCTGGCAGACAGACAGGCAGGCGAGGAGAGGGTAACTCCAGGCTTGGCTGGAATATTTTGGAGGACGATTTCATTCAATTCAGATTTACTAATTACAGCTGCAGTTTTTGAGGAGTTAGTTGCAGTAGTGGTTGAGAAATGCTACTTATTGTCTTAATTATATCCAGAAAATTATGTAAATTTGAGGAATTAGTATTAATTGGAAGTAAAATCATGTCTCTCGCGAAGTTCATAACAAACATGGCTGATAGATTGCATTTCATTGAGAGGATGCAGAGCTATGCTGTTTTCCTGCTGGCTCGGAGGTCTTTGCAATTATTATCAAGCGCAAGTCAGTTGTCAACTTCAGGCAATTTTAGACGAGCAGACGATGAGAATGAGACATCCACTTACTTTATCATCTGCAAGAAACGTGCGTTTGTATTAAGAACGTTTCAAGTAATTAGTCATTAGAGGATAATTGGAAGTTGCAGAGCACTCGTAACAGGACATGCATTTACAATTGGGTGTAAAAAAAACAGGTGAGCAAGGGGAGAAGTGAATATTGCATGTTGGTATGATTGTTTATTTAAGGAATCAATCACAGGAGAGTCGAAGGAGGCAAGTTAGACAGGGTTCAGTAGGGGTTAATGGCATGATTCTATGCATGAATGAATGGAAGGAAAATATATGTGTGTAAAACACTTGAGGATCTGCAAGTAGGAGTATAGTGTACGAACAATGGTTATCTATCATTGTTATTTTATTTTGTTGTAAGGTCGAACTTTGCATCTAGATCCTTTGTGCGTGGCATGATGTGGAACTGGAGCTGGAATTTGATTGATTTGATAGGGTTTTACTCTAGATGACTCGGATTTAGATTTTAGACTTAGTACTTAGTGGCGATAATGCCTAAACAAAGTGAGCATCATATAAAGCACCGTTTTAAATGATTCAGCTGCTTGCTATTTTGGGACTGATGAAAGCATTTGTCGGATCGTTGGGTATGGCGGAAGGGGCAGTATCAACCACGCATTTTTGCAGAAGTTGGAGTTGCGTTAGATCAGATAGATCTATCATATCTTTTGTTGTGCTTGTTAACACATGATTTCTCTTGGTATGGCGGAAGGGGCAGTATCAACCACGCATTTTTGCAGAAGTTGGAGTTGCGTTAGATCAGATAGATCTATCATATCTTTTGTTGTGCTTGTTAACACATGATTTCTCGGCTCAACTGCACGCTTGACGCTTACTTGCATCATATTGCAGATTGCAGTCTCTGCTATACTGGTTAATTATTACTGCAGGCTTTTCCGCGAGGAAATATGGCAGCCACTTTAGGATTAGGCACCGAGATACTTACTACGAGACGAGACGCGCGTGTTAATTATGAAAGAGTAGCAAAGCTTACATGCTTGTGATGCTTTGGATTATTTTCCATTTTATTAACAAACAATTTGCATAATTTGCGAATATTTCATTTAAGCATTCTATTTGCTGCATAAACAATTACAAATTAGCTCTGGTTATTCTGAGCTCTGAAAATGAGTATTCCTTTACACAGAATATTGCCCAAAAGCTGTCTTAAAAAATTAATCATGTCGTCAAATCAGATTTCGAATTCGATCCTATGATTCATCAAAGATCAGGTGGAATTCAGCCAATAAAAATGAAGTTAATAGGCTTCTAATTCTTTCTAGCCATGTTTAGTGCTTCAGTGGCCACTTCTGATAAATAGGAGAATGGACTTTGAATGCTCTTCATTTAGGTACTTGCACTCCATTTTAATAACATGAATCTACGCAACTCTGTATGATTTAGAATGGAGCAGCAAAGGTCCTGACATGAAGACATGATCTTCTCCACCCGTAATCCGTAGCCAGCCACCCAGGCAGCTTGCCTCTTCAGCATTTTTATCTCCAGAAAAGAATGTTATTTTGCAGAATATTTTAAAGGATCCTTCAGAATTTAATTTAAATACGTTATTCGTGTACGATGAACAACACAATTTCCAACTCACACAACGCATTTGTGTGTGGTACCCTGCGGTAAACTGATAGATAGCTAAACTCCCGTGGCATTTTCCTAACACTAATTCAAACCGCTTTTGCACCTAGAATTGAATTCACAATCAATGCGTAGGAAAAACCACGATATTTTCGTAAAGGAAACACGTGAGGAATTGCTATTTTAGAATTCTCTCCATAAAATGCATTATGCATTGTGTCGGCGTCGCGTCAACTTGAGAATGAATGGAAATACATTTGTTTTCCTTCATTTTTTCTTAGATAGAAATAAGTTTGAATGATTGCACAGACATTGATGTAATTTGAGTGTCTGGAGGAGGAGCATGTCTCACATGTAGTACAGTATACATGTACTATGTATGTGGTGTGATTTAAGCCTAATAATTCCAGCAGGAGCCAACAACTCGTGGTTGACTATGTCGCCGAGTATGAATGTTATCATCTCCGAATGTTATTCTGGAAGCAAATAGAAAGATGGGAAGGAGTGCAGTTGTACATGGAATGCAATGCAAGTGGCATGAGATGAGGGCGGGATACGGGATTATAAATAGAGGAAAGGATTGTGTGTATGTGTGCGAATACGAGTATTTTGGCTTTGCGGAGTTACGTTCCCTCATCTGCGTAGGTTGAGTTGAAGGGAGAAAAGCAGAGGGATCGATGTGCGTGTATGATTTTGCAATCTTCATTTCATTCTCTTTTTCAATCCCAATGCATTGCAACGCTGCACTTGCATTGATCGAGTTTTAGCCATGCCATCATGGGTTGCTGTTCTGCTTGGAAGCGAAGTAGGGTTTTACGTTGTAGAATTTTACACGCCGTTCGCGTTCCTTTTCTCCTGGTTATAGGCGTTTGTGACGTGTGGCGTGTTTTTCGCACTCGCATTTTGTTGTAACTTTTATCCATGCTGCCTCCCCTGCCTGCTGCAATCATTTTTACACTAAATGGCGCCTAAGTTGAGGGTGCACTGTGACGCAGGGGAAAAATTACAACTTTTAACTAAACGATTTTGCTCAAACAACTACAATAATATAATTTAAGTGGGAGTCAGTCAGTCGGTCGACGGCGGCGGACGAACGGTGGGAGTGTGGTGCATGCTAATCAATTTTAACGCAGTAATCACGAACCAGTTCCCCGTATTCATCCAGTTAGTTGATACTAATTAATTGCAATTCAACGCGGATCCTAATTGTGCTCTGCGTTTTTTTTTCTTTACAGCTGCCCATGGGTGAATGCTGTCATTCATACCGAACTAATACTAGTAAGGATACCAACACAGTCAGTACAAAGCGTCGTCGTCTCATATGTGCTTGAACCCTCATCATTCCAAATCTTGTAATCAATTAACTACTCCGGAAGGAATGAGTGATGGATTGTACCTAGAGGGAAATTCAAGCGGGCAAAACTTGGACATTGGACAAAACTGACAAGGAAAAAAAGTGACCGTGATTTAATGTGAGTAAACATTTTTGTTACTACAGTGTTTGTGTCGAAGAGGATTTGAAATTTGGACCCCGAATCTGTGATTTTTGTGAGGATTTGAGACTTCTGAAATTTGATTCCTTTTCCTGATTCGTCTTGATGTGCTTGCCCAATTTTTTATACTTCTAGTAGACCACTAAACGATATTGATGTTGTGATTTAAATGTAACCTTCGGAGCGTTTAAAAGTGTACGAATTTGTCATATTGAATTTGCTTCACGAATTGAATCATGGGTCGCCAGATTATAAAAGTGAAGCATAAAGCGTGGTTTATCATATTCGTCGAATTATTAGGAATATTGTTAGCAATATAGTAAAAGTGAGTGCGAATGTATGAGACCCAAACGTTGATATTGTAGCATAGGGCAACAACAGAAGAGATCAGGTTCATTCTGAGATGACGGGAAAGAGCGGAGATGCGTAGTTTGTGTGGGATGCAACAGAGAAAGGGGTGAGAGTGAAAGTATAGCCCCTTTCCTTTGGAAAACATTTCTTTGATTGGGTTGCAGGGCACTTGCTGTGCAATTGTGTATGGAAGACTAGTGGGGGAGGAATCGATATAGCCTTTCATAACGTGAAATCTCACTTAACCCACGATTGATTCCGATTCTTTCAGAATTTGCAACTCGTTTTAAATTCATTTGAGTTCCTGACCAGATTTATATCTTAGAAGGGAAAATTAAGACACGTATTGATGCTTCAGGATTTTCAAAAAGGTGGAAGCGAGTGGAGTAATGTGTAATAATACATGTTAATAATAGCACAGTTGTATCCAAAATGCCCTTCTAAGCCCATTAAATCAGGAAGGAATACGAATAACAAACAATTATTGCGTCTGGAGAGTTGGGAAATGGAAGTGGGAATGTGAGAACCAGAATAACGTAAGCACAAAGAAAAAATTGACCGGCCATAAAAAAGACGGAGATCGATTTGATTGCATTGGCCAAGTTTGGTTTCTATTTCTTTACTCTTCCCGAGTGTATTTTAGTATTTGCATTTAAAATAATTATGACTCGACGGTTCGGGAACTGGTATGATCTCGCAAATAGGATAATTATTGTGTGCTGGACGAGTCTGGGAGTACGTGGAATTCCTTTGCCGTACTACTACAACTACTACTACTATTCTTACCGTTCGTTTGCTTGGAATTTCACAAGTAAAGTGGGAGTGCAAGGTAGCGGAGTGCTTTAAATAATGAATGAGGTTCATCCGTCGTATACACATACGCGTCTAGAATGTTGCAATAGTATTTCGTTTATTTATTGTTTGAAGAAATACTCTTCCGACTCCAATAGTATTACTTCTCATAACGAAATCCATCGTCACTGCGTCACTCAGAGTGAAATTAAGCTTTTTCACCCGTGCATTGCATTATTAATGATTGAAATACTCTTCGCAGTCCTCTTTGATTATTCAACAATGTTGATTGAAGGGAAAGGAATGCAATTGACACAAAATTGTCCTCGTACGAATCCAAACCGGGTGAAAAAAAAGAATAAAACTTTGCATGTTGAGAGAAAACTGTGCCAGACATTTTTAATCACTTTGTCGTACAACCTTTACGTTTGTCGCCGCTGTAACTCCCATACCTCCCGCTGAAGGAAATGTCGGTGAAGGGAAGAATATATTTCGAAATGCGCTTTAACTGCTTGAATGCTTCATGTGATTGGTCTAGGGAGGGCATAATATTTACGTGGCTAACCCGTATTTAATATCTACAGTTGACTAGTACTGCGTAGCGTATCTTAGGCATTTACAGCTTGATTACCCTGTGAATATAAGATGTTAGAATGATAGCGTGAGTCGAGACATTTGAATAGGCGAAATTAAGTTACTTCCTGAAGTTTGAATGGACACGTTTGATTTTTACCCTTTCATTAATAATCTGATATTATTGTATAAATTGAAACATCTAATATCGCATTCCTTTTTTATTAAAGTTCTAATAATTCCAAGAAATCAGTTTTGCTTATTTCCAGTTTACTCGGGTTTTGTTTGCGGATTCTGCTACCCACAATCGCACAAAGGATTATCCCTATTATCAGTATTGTGGCGCTCTGTGTGTGCGTATAACGAACTTGGATTCTCGTTCCTGATTGTATTTCTTATATTGACTTGAGTAGAATTCAGAGTATTGAAATCATGGGTCCGCCTGTTTTGGATTACTGTTATTAGCAATTTACTCAAATTTTGTGGGATAATTAGGTTTCCGGGTAGTCAAAATGTTGCTGTAATGAAATTTTCTGATTCAAGTAGAACTTATTTTTTTATTTTTTTCAGAGAAAATAAACGGTTGGCGTAAAGGCCTGTCTTTCTTCAAAATTAATGAAAATGGCGTCGTCATCAAGACATCAGTTTCACCTTCGCTGGAGTAATTATGGTCAGAATCTGGCAAATTCATTTTTACGACTTTTCGAATCCGAGAGTCTATCTGATGTTACTCTTTTCTGCGAAGGTGAGCGCGAAAGTTTTGAGTGTTGGTTGAAATGCTTATACTTCCAAGTGGGATACACTTTTAATCACCAAATTTGTTTATAGGTGAAAGTTATCGTGCTCACCGATTGGTGCTTGCCGCAAGTAGTGTTCACTTCCAGGAGATGTTTGAACAGTGCTGTATAGCACAAAACCTTGTGGTAATATTGGATGGAACCAGTGCTGGTAAGTTGTATAGCAATGCTATTGCATTTTGTAAGGATGGTTAAGGACTGCGAGAGGAAACCCTTGCAATATAAACGAGAAGGAGAGAAACTAGAACGATAGAGCGAGTGGGGAGATTATTTTAATAGTTTATTCAAGAGAGGTTCTCAGAATAACACTTCAGAATTATATAATGCACAATAATAGATTAGGATGCATTTCTTTAAAAATTGCTAATAAAATGCATGAATTAGCGCTGCGCCTTGTGTGGCACATCATATCATGCAAATACCATCACCTGTTTAGCAAAACCATGTTTTATTTACAGCAAATCTCAGGGCTTTGCTCGAATTCATGTACAAAGGTGAAGTCTACATAGACGATGCCAACCTTAATACATTTCTTCAGACCGCTAAGCGGCTTCAGGTAAGTTTCTGCAGATCTTCTCCAGATAAGTCAAATTTTTGGATTTTTAACAACAATGCATTGTTTGTTCACAGGTAAAAGGGTTGTCCCTGTCGCAGAACGATCTGCACAGCATATCAACAAGTGATGCAGTCGAAGAGAGATCTGAGAAGTTACCATCTTTCTCGTCTGTACCCGCGCAGGACACAATTCTAGCTCAAGCCTTAGGGCCAATGTTGCTTCCGCAACAACACCAATTACAACAACCAACTCAACCAATACAGAACAAAACTACAAATTCTGTCCAGTCACCACCTACCTCATTCTCTTCTCCATCTCCGTCCCAAACTCCCCCTAACCCTCACTCTTCGCTGGGTAAGCCGACTGTCTCCCCGAAGGCAAAGGATTTGTCTTAAACACAATTTGATGATGAGTTTCGGATTTGCAGGTTTGTATGCTGAAGATAAGATGCGTAAAAAGATTCGAGTCACATCACCGAGGCATCCAAGCCCTAATGGAGCCCCTCTAGAGGGTATGGATTATGCTGGACTTCTTCACCCGCCCAGAATTTCGGCTCCGCTACCTTCGCCAACTATAAATTCTCGACACATGGATCTGGATCATAGGGATAGGTATATACTTGGATTTATTTGTTGTGCGTTCTTATAAAAACTAATAACAATTTCATGTCACAGTGGTAGGCCTAACATGGGCCCTGCCGGATTTCAACCGTTCAGCGGTCACTATCCTCCTGGACCAGGCCAGCAAGCGGGGCCTCAGTCTGTGTTGCAACAACAACAGCAACAACATTCCCAAATGCAACAGCAACACCAACAGCAGCAGCAGCAACAACAACAACAGCAACAAACCATTGTCATCACTGAAAATCCAAATGTTCGTAAACTTCGAAGTGCCAGCTCGGAGAACGCGATGCCTGAAGATCTCAGTATCAAACTAGAGGTAGGTCGAGAAGAGGAGATAACAATGAGTGGGAAGCAACGTTCATTCTCAATGGATTTGTCTCCGTCCGAGCCACCGTTCGGTGGCCTTGGGGGCCCCCCACTTGCGAACGTGTGGCCTATGCCTTCACCCTCGTTATCCGCCCAACATTCACAACAGCATGACCTCAATAGCACTCAATCATCAACCGCTGTCGCAGATGGCAAGTTCTTATTACGTAAATCAAATTAAATCTCAGACATTTTAAAACACTGAAAGCTGTTAACACAATTATTCAAATTTTCAGGTAAGAAGCTGAAATGTCCATTTTGTGAACGTTTATATGGATACGAGACCAATTTGAGAGCTCACATTCGCCAACGACATCAAGGTGCGCAAAACACAGATTCGTGTAGATTATATTTGTAACTTGTTTTACTAACTTGTACTTTAATAAATGTAAATAGGGATTAGAGTGCCATGCCCATTCTGTACAAGAACATTTACCAGAAACAACACAGTCCGCCGCCATGTGGCACGGGAGCACAGAGCTCTCCTTGGAGGGGTTCGACCTTTTCAACATCCACACTTGAATCCTGATGGACCTCCATTTGGCAGTCCACCCAGAGGCTCATCTACCAGTAGCCCAAGTCAAGGAAGCCCAAGTACTTGTACGAGTTCATCCGGAGGAAGCATGAACACTATGGGGGGTCACACGGTCAGTAACACGAGTGGAGGTCATATGGTAAGCATTGGTGGTCCAATGCCGATGGGGGCACCACAAGGGATGAGAATGAGCGGACTTTGTGGTCCAGGGGATTCTGGGATAGCTGCAGCAGCTGCTGCATCAAACCTACCCTTGCCATCTCAAAGTCCGCCCTCTGGTGGGGCTGCTAATCGACCAAATTCTCGCAACAGCAGCTCTGGAGGAGGGAAACCGCTGGACTGACATTTAACCATGCTTCAAACCAAGTGGGCCTCATTCATTCAATCGACCAACCACTACAACTACAATCCACTAGGTTGAAAAGCCTAGAAGTCAGGCTATGCGCTTACTCAAATATGGGTCCTTTATTTTAATGAAAAGGAAATGACACTTGTATCCAGTCATTCATCGTTAGACTTCCTAAGAAGTCCAATTTAAGTTTTGGGTGTTATTTGTTTTACTGTTGCTAATCTTAGCCTATATCACTTAAGTCGTTTTTGGAGACAAAGGCCAAGTATTTGAGTCTGGCTTTCAGATAATTTTCAATCAACACCGCTCTTGACAGTGGTGTGGGGAAGGAATTGGCTTACACGAGGTGAAACCCCCTGCCCGTATTTATTAAGTAATTAATTATTAAGAAGATAAGGGAAGATTCATCGATCACAGACATCAGATTGAATAGAACAATTCGAAGGGCCATGAACTTCGAACGCTCAACATGTGTTCATTTTGATAAATGCGACAAACAAACCAATACTGCGCTTAGAAACAATACAAAGTTGGCTTCAAATCACATTTAACCGTTATAGTACCTTGTACAGCTTTGATACGTGTATTTCAAATATCAAACGTGATGTACACGGGTATGGCAGGGGTAAATCAGTTAGGATATCATATTTTTGCAATTACACATTTGCAAATACTAAAGTTTCAAGAAACAGTTTTATACATTATATCGGAACATACTTTACGGGTTTTCCGCAATAACTTTTATTCACTTCTCCGAAACACAAAAAACGATACCGCTAGTACATTTGCAGTGAACCAAATGCCATAAATAGCGAGAGGGGGATTTTTCAATAGTCTACAGGCACTTTCCTCTTTGCGAAGCATAATCAAATTCAAATTGAAAGGAGAAAGAGATATTGGATCTGACATTTTCTTCACAATTCAGGTTTCCCAATTTCCCTAAAGAATACAAATCGCTTACAAACAGCTAAACCTTTTCTAAATCGGGTAATTCACAATACAGACCGTACGTACAAATGGTAACAATTCACCGTGTAAAAATCTGTAGGCCAATGTAAATACCATTTATATAATGCAAAATCCCTTCATATTGAATCTGGCAGCCAGTACTCTATACAATCTGTTGTTTTACGCATTTCTTCCTGCTCCAACATTTTGTCTTTTACACTTGCAAGCAAGTCCCACAATTCCAAGGGTGTGAACAAACGTACAAAATGCCAGAGAAAGGAATTTAATTGGCCCGAATTTTAATATTAGGTGGCATTCGATTGCCAAATTATCGTTATAAAGAATAATGTTAATTAGCTACACAACATTATTGCGCACATGCAATTCAATACGGGTACAAATCTAGATAATAGCGAAAGCCATTTTCTAGTAATTTTATTGTTATCGTGGAAAATCTTGTAGTTCTTAATAGCGCAGCAATCCTGTCATGCAAGGCAAGTGCCAAGAACGACAAACTTGTGTGTAAAGAAATCGGACCTTGTAACAAAAAATCAATCAACTATGCATTTTTCAGGAATTTAATATTAATCAATAGTTAAACGCATTACATATTTAAGTAAAATATGTGTAGAAACTTCAGTACAAATTCAGATTACAGGTACAATACTATAGCAGGGAATACAGAGAATTTAATTTTTAGCCAGAAAAACAGAAGAGCTCGTTAAATTGGAAGTGGTCAGATTGGATAAGCGCTGATTAATACGAATTGTATCTGAGGTTTGGGAATTGTGTTTTGAAATTTGAAGCAGTTGGAGTCAGAATCAAAAACTGGCTTTGATAACATCAAGCTCAGGTGGGCCAAGGGGGCTAACTAAATGACAGGATTTGCTGTTTGACTAAAGTAGTGGGGGAAGTGTGAATTTAATTAGATTTGGCTACAAATTAATTTCTAATGCCTGTCCTTTAGATTAAGCTAATACTACGAACCTTAATATTTGTAGTTGTATCAATTTTTCTGAAAACAGCGCCAAGGAAAGCCTATGCGAACTTTTGCATTCTGTTGACAAGTCTACGTCGAACCATCCTTGAATTGTTTAGTCAATTCTGGTACTTAGGTGTGCTAAGTATAAAAATTCTATTCAAATATTGTTAAGATTTTAAAACTCCTAACTGCGTAATGCTGTTCATCGATAATAACCTAATTAGTGATTTAGAGGATCACACAGTACAAAGTATCTCAGTGAATCGCTGTTTAAGTGTTGTTGTACATAAGGTAGGCATTATAGTGGAGCTAGTTAATTGTTTTATTTTGAGTAAGCATTTTGTTGTCCCATTCCTTTTTCAAAGCCCTTGCCATTTATGGATACGGAGTGGTGATTTTGAGAAAGTTTGGACCAGGAAAGAAAGTTGGAAGTTTTTTTGGAAACTGCTTTCTCTTTTTGCGGGTAACAGTTATGGTCAATTTTTTAATCTCAATGGATCATTTTTAATCAATTCATATTCCGGGTATGTTTACATGAAGCGGGTTTCTTTCCTGTTCATTTGTTTCTCCACGTTGATGAATAGAATAATGTTGTTGTTAGTGTGTGTTAATGTTGTTGTAAATTGAAGCAAGATTATTATTTTTGCCTGCGAGGAAGTGTGGCGGTGCCCTCAACAATTACATTGTTGTTCTTCGAGAAATTGCTTTAAAAACCAACTCAGGGAATACTTTAGCAAGTAAGGTTGTAGTTAAGGACTGTAACTGTAAGCTTTAATTAAATGTGAGTAACTTAAGTGTGCTAAAAAACTTAACGTTGGCTGAGGGAGGGGTATTGTGAGAACCAATAATAGTTTGTTAGAATTAGAAGTTATGTACTTGTAGTTTAGGTCGACGAGGGTAGTTTTCGTTCACCGTTTACCTGTTTGAAACATTGAATACCTTTTCCATCTTCGACGCCTCCGTCGAAGATGGATGACAAAACTTGTGTGATTGAATTTGAGTTGTAAAGAACCATACCAAGTCTATCATCCGGTGTGATTTTTAATTGGGGTGATGATTACCTTAAATACCCAAAACAAACGTCTCCCCCGGCGGGGGAAATGGAAAAGTCAATCACTCAGCAGGATCTGAGTTTTTTTTCAATTCGTTGTTCCGTTAAATACAATATCATCTACCTCATTTTTTTAAAGGGAAATAGAAGCTGCTAAGGAGTCTAGTTGTTAATTCATAGAATCTTTATTACTAACAGTTAACATTCAAACCAGATGATTATTACAACACATTTGAAACCGGTAGTGTCTGTGCAGTGTATGAATTTGAAGCCGCCTCTTAGATTATTATGGAGGTTTGAACAGTTTTTAAAAGATTGTCTTTGTTTGAAATCTTATATTGTGCTAAAACTACTGAAACGATATTTTAATTTTAACCGGCTCAGAGAAGACAGTCAATTATGTACCTCGGACGAAATGAGTTTTTTCAAACAAATCCGTATCTAGTGTTTTTCATTGTTTGCTCCAGGTGAGTTAAGTTGTAGTGAATTATAACATCAGTCTTAAATATAACCAAGGCAGACGGAAATGTAGTATATTTGCATGGATTTAAAATAACAAATCCTGTGCAATTCCGGTTGTGATCACGGAATCATTATTTTTGTATCCCCGCCCCGGTTTGATTTTCCCAGTAATCTGATTCTGGTTCCGACAGTGTAATTAATTTTGACCTGGTGACCACTATATATCCTCTTGCTTTTTTGGACTACAAGACATGTGAATTCAAACCAAATTAGTGACATTTTGACGGTGCTTATACAAGTTATGCTAGGGGTTAAGAACAACGCAGCGTCGTATGATGCGAATGTGTGCTTGAAGCACAGGCATTAAATTCCAGTTGGATGTGATGGATGATGGAAAATAGAAATACTATTGTTGTGTTAATTGTTAACTGTTTAGATGTTCAGGCATGATTCGGTTGATATTTGTAGTTTAAAGTTTACTGACATAAAGTTGACAAAGGAATTAGGAGACATGTAGGTGCTAGTAACATTATTGACCATTCTAGCTTTACTTGACAAGATAACGGTAATTGCTTTGTTTAAGCGTAATGTTTACCCTTTTAGTTGATAGCATGAATGCATGAGCGAGCGTGAAGGTGTTGCAGTTTTAAACTAGTCATAAGTTTTAATGTACGCTTGTGGTTACTGCATTATTCAAAAGCATTTAGCCTTAAGACAGATTTGCTTGAAGTGAAATTTTCCGGGTATTTAATAATTACAAATGGACTGGTGGGATGCCAGGCTCAGGAATGACAAATTTATGATTGAAAAGATAATTTGAATACGATACGAGTAATATTTTATATTGTTAAAATCATCAATGGTGTTCCTTCCATCTTCATCAACAACTTAAAACTGCTCTTTTGTAAAAGCGCTTTTTTGTAATCAAAAAAATAATGTTGCGCAATACGACGACACGTGGTGGTCGATACCAGTTAAATACTCGGTAGTGCAAAATAAAATGAGCAGGACGAAGAAGCAATATCCGCTTCAAAAAAGAGTACAAATGTTTTTTTTATTATTTCATGCCGTTTTTATTCTAAAATCTGAAACCCAAACTGTCTGCACACTTAGGTCTTAGGCAATTTCTTATAAATGTAGCAAATTGTATTTAATCGAGTAATTATTGCGCAAGTAATACTTAAGGAAATTAATTATTGGTCCGTGATGTTAAATACATGTTGTTGAAAGCCGGTGGTGCTAAAACCTTGGGTTTACAATTAATTACACAATATTGCCATTGTCTTGTAATTTAAACTTAAATTGTAGTAAGGAACTCCGTAATTATTCTTTCGTCAAAGTATTCCCCTCATTTCGTGTTTTGTTTTTTCACAGCGAGACGATCTTTTAACATTTTAAATTCTTTCTAAATCACATTTTGTCAATTTCGTATTGGCAAAGGAATTGAGAGCTTATAAACGTTTCAGGGGGGCGGAGGATTATCACTCCTTGGGATTTAAAAAAACAAATAAACGGTGCGCTGACTGTTAAGTTTATAAATGCAGTACAATTTACAAGACGGACGGGTGTGCTGCTTGTCGTTGCAAGGGGCTGAAATGAAGCCCAAAACTATTTAAGGCCTGTTTCTACTACATTTTAAATTTCTAAAACTAAACAAAATTAGAGTAGCGACTGGGCGTCAAGCTCGGGTCCCTACATTTTGAATGTTCAGCATTTTTTGCCGAATTGCATTTAAATTATGACTTAAAAGCCATTGTTTTGTACAAATTTTAATTGAATTTGAAAATTGGGAACAAAAATTGTTACTGGTAATGGATCTGATGGTAATTTATTCGTGTGCGATTTTGCACGCAAGAAAAATTAAAGTTAATTGAAGGAAATAATTGGAATAGATGTTCATGATTCTTAGAATAAGCTGACAAAGAGAAAAAATATATGCTCAATCCACAATTTTAATTATGATCCATGTGCTTGCGCGCCAGGCTGAAGGGGATACGAATGAATTCTTTTGCATGTTATCAATAGTTTGTCTTTTTCCTCCAGGACTTTCTGTGGTGTCATTACGAAACTATAATCTACCGATCATCAGTGTCAATTTAAAGCTAAGTTAATTTACATACCTACTAATATTTTATTTTGGCTAGACTCTTGCATTTATGTATATTGAGTACAAATAAAATCCAGAGAGTTCAGGGCTACAAATCCATTGTGTTTTTATTCATCACTTAAAAGTCAATGAGCGCATGCTTTGAAAATATTTGCCAGTCAGTATTTTCATTAAATACCGAACTCGAGAAGTCTGTAGCATCTCTCATAATTACCTTTTCACATTACATTTTGAGTCGACATTTATAACAGTAATAATTTGTACGACTATTTATTTGTCCATCCAAATTCCTTACCCTAAAACTTAGTTCTAATCTACTATAATTTACCCATAATCTCAGTCCCGTACAAAGCTAACATAATTAAATATTTCTTACTAATTTTCTAAAACAACATTAAACTTGCCCTTTGAACTTAAGCTAGTGTGCAAATGAAGTCGAGCTAGAATCAACATGTATTTCGATGTCTACTGAAAAGCAGGTCTGACTCGTATTTATAAGGGCTGTTTCAACAAACTGTCAAGCACAGCACATAATTACTATTATATTGAAAGTTTCAATTTTGGTCACGTCTCCGGTCATAAAGTCATGGTTCAGTCATTTACCCCCGACCCCCATAGTAAGTATTAGCTTACAGTTGAATATATCGTTGTACTAATTCCACAATTTTTTGTCCAGCAAAATACATGTTGGTCCAAATAAATGCTAGGGTTTCCTTTGCAATTTTCCTCAGATTCTCGGGCGATAGGAAACCACTGTAAATAAAAAATATTTGTTACTTGCAATAACACTGAACAGGCAATGCTAAAAAGATGCAAAGAGGAAGCTTACATGAATACTTTCTCCTGGAGGAATTCGACAAAGAAAGCAAAGGATTCAGAGAGATGAGCTACTGCAATCTTGTAGTAATTGTACACCTGCGGAATGTGAGCTTGGACCTGGCATAAATTAAATCTTCTTAAATACTTGGTCAAACACAATCATTACTTTTAACAATTTCTTTCAAATATTCACCTGGTCGGCTAGGCACTGCAACAATGGTTGTAGCCGCGCATTGATGATCCGAAAAAGCTGAGACACGTAGTCAATTCCCAACCTATCACCACACCTCAATTTATTTTTCGAATTCAATAACAAACAAGCAATACGTATCGTTAACAATTACCAGAATATTTTCGAAATAGTTTGCATGAGCATCTGAGCTTCATCCAAAAGGCCGTAGCGTTCTAGTAATCTTCCGGAATTACTCTCTGTTATTAGCATAAGTTGTATCATTTAGATTTCATACTGTCAAACGTTTAAACATATTTAAGCAGAACTTACTGGCAAAGACACCCTTTCCATTTTCAGAGATATCTAGCCACAAAAGACCAATAATTGCAAGTAATACAATCACACTTAGGTTTCGCCAGGAATATCTTTTCGCTTTTGAGGCTTCAACCTGCTTGAAAGCAACCTGTAATTTCTAGAGAAACATTCAAGGGTCAGTACGCAAATCTCTGATTACAAAAAATCAAATTTAATTTTGAACCTCTTATGTACACATATGCTACCGCTTGGTCCCATTTCACAACTTGGGAACAACTTGGGATCAGAAATGCATATAACTTCCTGCACATATACACCCAGTTCTATGCCCCGTATTTAATTTTTGGCGACACATCACTGGGAATTGTGTCCATGTAAGTGCAAACAGAGCAGGCACAAGGCCAGAAAACCTCCCGTCACATTTTCTCATGGTTTTATAACACTCTATTATTAGAATTACACGTAAAAGTGTATTGCTTTGAGCAGGAGCAAAGGTCCGCTTTCCTGACTCAAATTCGAAAAAAGTAAAGTAAGCCCTCTACGCAAA
Organism: Orthonychiurus folsomi; assembly: GCA_036851895.1. Taxonomy (NCBI): domain Eukaryota; kingdom Metazoa; phylum Arthropoda; class Collembola; order Poduromorpha; family Onychiuridae; genus Orthonychiurus; species Orthonychiurus folsomi. Next base: position 47,562 of record JAAXYW010000049.1, on the reverse strand, counting down.
AATAGCCAACTTCTATTCCAGTTATGTGTGTTTTCCAAAATGTTATCCATACCTTAACAACTCTCATCAATTCAGGTGTCTTTACAGCAGCACGTGCAAATTCGTCTGATTGAATGAACTTTGTCTCCAGTCTTGAAGAGAATTTAGCAATACACTCCGGATTTTTAGCTAAACAAGGTATGGTCATGACGTGATTAAAATAGATGATGTCATGTAGCAAAAACTGTATTGCTCGCTCATGCATGTTTTGTGTAACTTACATAAGTAATTGAGGAGTGTCACACTTTCCTTTGGGTATTTGGGTAATTGATCTTTCCATTTGTCAACACAAGTCGGGTCCTTCTCTAGGCAGCCTTGCAAAATGTCAAGAACCTAAAAATAATAATTGTACATTAATTCCTGTTGAAAATCTAGAACATTTCTTTAATTGTTGTACGGACGGACCTCCTTTCCTTGATGGGATAATGGGGAAAATTCCTTGTCTCCTAACTTTGATAAAAACTTGAAGAACAACACGTTTCCGCGTCCTCGAATATTTCTCAAGGCTAACTCCTGCAGACAAAAATATTGATAAAACAACAACAGCTTAATTATCATAAACCAGCGTACCTTAATGCGAGGGTAAAACTTTTCAAAATCTCGTCTCTTCTTGGGGTCAAACGACGCTTCAAAGAATTCTTCAAATTCATCAGGATCAATCACATTATCACCGGCCATGTTGGCAGATGAAGAGAGAGTCTCGAGGACGGCAAGGACGAAATGTTTGTAGTGCTTGAAGTTGTAGAAAGGGAGAAAATGCTTCACTACTATTTTTAGCATATTTTCTGAATGAAGAGCTGCTTGAGCTGCAACCCACAGAATGCAAATCCCCACTTCTTTTTTATTCCCAAATGATTCCATTAGTTCAGAGATCGTCTTGGCTCGCCTGAGAGGAAGGTCTGGGTCCAGTCTGCACATTTCTCGAAGGAACAGCAATTGCCCCCAGCCAGCATCACCTTTATGAAAACAATAACAATGCTAATAATTTGCCGCAAATATCGCAAAGTTTTAAACAAGAAAGATTATTCAAAGTATTATTTCCACCTCTCTGCAGAAGGGTGGGCAATGTTGCTAGCAATGAGGAAAATGATAACCCCATGACATCTACGGTGTCTTGAGAGCGAACGGTTTCCGAAATTATATTCTGAATCCCATTTGTAACTTTCTTCGGACAGTGGGGGAATGCCAATTCATTCGGGAAACGACTGGTATCTGGAGTTGTCGCATGGTGCAGTTTTGCACTCAATGCATCAGCTGAGTACTTCATCCATGACAAATAGACATCTTCAACGCAGCCGGAGGCTTTGAGGTCAACGAAGAATTTAGTAATGTCCTCAATCGGAACCTTCGTGAAATAATTTAAATTTTGTGAACATTTACTTCTCCCAATTTACAATTGAATATGAATAATTGTGCTTACATTTGCAAGGGCGGATTCCAAATCCTTGGGCTTCTCCTTAACCTTGATATTCGGTTGTTGCTTCTGGGTCGACTTCTTAGCAGGGGCAGCGTCCTTTTTGGGTTGTGAGTCCTGCTTAGGCTTCTTCTCAAGGGACAAACTAGCATACTGCAAGCCTTCAACAGCACCAGAATCAACTAAATCAAAGAACCTTCATTAGTTTCTCGTCCGTCATTTTGTCAAACACAATACACTGCGCCTAGCTGTTCTACTTTACGATGCGAACAACCTTCGCATAAAAACGTTACATTTACAATAATAAAACTTAGACTCTCGTGAAACTTGATAGCGTACGGTTAATACATTCCAGCGTATCAATATCCTCAACAAATATTTGTATGAAGACGCATTCCCGTCACTCAAATAAGAAACAGCAAAGAATAGAATAACAATAGCCTTGACCTAATCAGCGCCGCGGCCGCCGCGCTGTTATAAATAAATAGAATTCAAAAGTACACTATTAATCAAATCTTACTTAAATTATCCAGATCAACTTCTCCAAAGGTAGGAGCAGCGGCAACTTTACTGTCCCTTGGTCCCTTGTGTTTTTTCTTCTTTGAAGATTGAGTAGTAGGAACAACCGATGCGGGCTTTCCAGCCGATCCATTGCTCGTGGTGGCTGGCTTTGGTGGTTTCTTCTTTGTTCCTCCTACAACTTCCCATTTCTCACTCATTTCTAGTTCAAATATTCACCTGAAATCAAATAATACTTGTTTTAAAGCACCGGTTGTTCCCATGTTTAAACTGCGACTTTGACATATACATTGTAAGCAAAGCAAGGTATGTATAATCAAACAATAACGACTGACTCCGCTTGTACAATTAAGAATCCGCACTTTAAATTACAATGGCTTATGAAAAGCATGATTCAATATCTGTAGAAACTGCAAAGATATCTAAAATCTGTAATCAACCATCAACCTAAGTATTACCTATTAATGTTTTAGATCACCATACCTTCGATCTCTATGATTCTGATTGCTAATGTATGTATGTAGGCAAATTCTTCCAGCGCGCAGACCGTGTGGAATGAAAATCAACCTAACGTAACGTCCGTATGTGGTTAAGCAAAATAATGATATTAAACACCAAGGAACGGATGACCGATACAATTGACTTAGGGTATCTAAGCTCTGACTGACCACTGATTAACTGAAAACTGACACGTAATTAAACTAAACTAATTGACTGAGCCACATAATTCAAATATTGCAGTTTGGGGCTAGCTGTGGAGGACACCGGTATTTATTAGTGTGTCTATGTATATGGGATTGAGGTGATAGAATTGAATGGAGGGGACGGGGTACGGAATTGTCGTGGTGCAAAACCGTCGTGTTGGAGCACTCGATATGTTGACGTGTCCAAAATCCAACTCTCGGTCAACGCGAAGGATTTCAAATCCAAGGCGCCACTTCCTCCCCAAACCCACCCGCTCGCTCATCGATTTCCCCCTCCCTTCTTCCAATGGCTGGAAGCGTATTTCCAAATCTGACCTTTGACACTTATCTTTATGAAACTTATGAGCACATTTTACATTTTTAGACATTGAATACGAATAGCTAACAATAGTGTTGTGATAAAAATTGGACTTGCTTACATTTGCATTTTACTCAATTTGATTTCCAGCAGTGCGTTTCATTTTAATGTTAACCAAACCACGTTTTTGTATAAACTTTGTTCAAATGAAAAGGCAAATGCAATCTTGTAATCATTGCATGTTTGCATTATTGTGAAATCCAATTTCAATTAGATGCAGCATACGAACGAGCACACAGCACATTACATATATATGGTGAATCAATTCCACTTTGCAACATCAGATTGTCAATAAACATTAATTCCTAGGATTTATGAACCAAGTTTGTGGTCATCTACAGATAATGAATCAAAGGATTCGCCACACAAGCTGGGTTTTGGCTTCTGAAAATAAAAATAGGTCATGTCATGAATTGTAAAAAGGCAGAAATTAACACTGAATGATATAAATACATACGCATTTCTTCAAATCCAGATCGGCAATAAGAATTCCATTTTTATTAATGGGGAGCCCCTGATCACAAATTGAACAATTAAAACTGGTATCATTTATTTACGCTTTGAAATTCTGATATTTTATACGTAAACCTACTGGTGTCCGCTTTCCATCGGGGCAGGCAACATACGAAGAACCAAAAAATGGTCCCCCGATTTCTTCCTTCCCTTCAAAATGAAATATTTCTGATCCCACTCGATTTATCGCACAAACATAATATCCATTAGCGGCAGCAGCAGCTCGGGCCTCGATCTGCCAAAGAGCTTCGCTAAATGATTGAACAGTAGCACAAGGATTGAAAACAATTTGAGCACCGGCTAAAGAATGTGCAAACCAATTCTGTGGGTGATGACGATCGTAACAAATATTCATGCCAATTTTCCCATATTTTGTCTAATAAAATTACATTAGAACGAACTGATTACATTTAGTGGCTCTGTATCACCGTACCGTCGTACAAGTTTAACTTACGTGGAAAAGAGGAATCCCAGAATCAGATCCGTTGTAGTAAGAACATTCGCTAAACTTTCCTGACAATGGAATATGAATTTTTCTTGCTTGCCCAAGGACTTCCCCGTCCGAGTCAATCACAACGGCAGTATTCCAAAGAAAACCATTTTGATCGCGTTCAAGGATCGGAGAAATGATTACCATTTGATACTCTTTCGCAAGCTGTTGCAAATACAAAATGCGTAATTAATGTACGTAATGTGCAAAAACTATTGACGTTATTATGTAGCATGCATTTATATTATTTTGAAGTGGTCAATAGTTTTCAGCGTTGTACGCACACTACTGTTGCTCACAAACCTGTCGTAACATGGAGGTTGTATCCCCAAACTTGGAGTCTTCTGCGAATTCGACCCAAGGAAGTTTCTTTTGTGTGCAAAATCCCATTGGCATTGCTTTACAAAACATACTTTAATCAATGGAAAGTAAATGTTAACTACCTTACAACTCCATCTTACTCCATAGCTCCTGGAAGCAAAATATGCGTACACCACATAAGCCGGCCAGTTTTATTGCATCAGTGCCAATTGTGTGCAACCTGTCAATTTGCACTTGTATTGGAGCATCCGTTGCAGTCTGGATTGCGTTTTGAAAAATACCGATTCTTATCGCATTTTCAGAATCGGTGCTCGTACATGTGGAATATCCTTGCGCAATGATGTCCAATTGTTGAGCTAGATCTTGTAGGTCAGAACTGAACTTCAATTCCCTGCAATTCGAATGACAGACAGAACAAGAATGCACAGTTGTAAAGCGAGATAGATAATTTGAATAACGGAATTACTAGATTCCTTACCGAATATCAGAATCGCCGTACAATAGTTCATTCGTAAATGCGAGAAGGCGTGGTGGAAGTGTCCTTTGCAGAATAGAATCCACAGTTTCCTCTCTTAATTTGGAATGGGCTGTTTCCATTTAGCAAAACTGTAAGAGCAATTAATCAGCCGCCAGTTATGTATGGTAAAATATTTGGCGAGGTATCGCGTAATATTTTCTTGTGCTCAGTAGTTGATAATTGGTTTTTCAAAATTTTATAAACAGTCGACTTGTCCCAGAGTGGCCGCAACTTTTTAAACTAGATTAAATGACATCAGCTGACAATTGTCAGTGAAGTCCGCATCCACATTTAGATCCTCTGCAAACAACGCGACTTACATACTTTTATTTATACGCACATCACAAGATCCATATGCTACCTACTGAGATGTGTCGATGTGCGGCTCAAAAGATTTATAGAAGTGGAAGAAGCTTAATTTTACACTGTTTAAATAAATACATCTGCATATCACAATTTCAACATCTTCGGCGAACTATCAGACATAATAAGCACTACTCCATATTGAAATTAAAAGCTTGAACTGGATTGGTGACGTTTTTATTTCAAAATGAAGATAATTCATTTTTACATGACTTCAGACTCGGGGAAAACTCATTAATTAGACGATGACCTCGCATTTCTGAACATTCTATGTACTACCAACTACCTAAGGCTCAATTAGTGTTACAGGTGTTTGAATGTATTAGACGCGGAGCCAGTACATTGCTGAACGGATTCGGGTATAATCTGGGAGTTGTTCTACAGGACCAACAGCAGCAATTGCGGGACATCTATCATATATGTAATGCGTGCAAACTTCTTTGATGGTTTCGGCATCCACCTCCTATGAAATTTAGGCTCGATTAAAACAGCTGAATTCTCAGGAAAACATAGTCTCCTATAACTTACGTTAATGCGAGCTTCTAGCTCATGGAGAGGAAGTCTTCGATCATAGCACAACATTTGCCTTCCAATATCTTCACAAACCGGGGTGGTTCCATCTAATTGAAGAAGCATATTTGTTCTTAATGTGTTGCGGGCTCTCTCAACTTCTCCGTCCGTCACGTTTGTGCAGAGTCGCATCCACTCGTGTTGCAAGTTGAACATAAAGGGCTAAATTCCAAAAATTGTTTTGAACTATAGAACTTGCTGTATTGAATGTGCTATGGTAAGACATAATTAACAAAAGGTATTACGTCAATTTTCATTGGATCGCAGACGAAGTACATTCCCCAGAGTCCTGTATCCTTGTAACAGGTGTTAAAGGCCTGGAATCCATGGGCCAGCTCAAGTTTGGCTGCATGTTCGGCCAAATGGGATCCGCTCACTCCACCTCCGATCTAAAGATAAGGATAATACACTGTGCGTGTGCGATCACTGCCAAAGTTACGATTTTTATATCATTGTAGATATCTATACCTGAGATCTGTCCCAAGATCCAATAATGGTATTGGCAACCATGAGAGGGATGTTGTCCGGGTCCTTCCAGCCACAACCTTCCACGGCAATCGCAACGTGAGCAAGGGGTAGAGAATCATCCCGGACTTTAATTTCAGACCCGGTAAATCGACACGGGGCAGGAAGGGATGGAATCTCAGAAGAGTCATAATGAATTTTGACTTTTCCAAAATGTTGGTTAGTTAATTTCACAAGTTCTTCGTGAGGAACACCCCCGGCACCTGCTACCACCATTCGCGGTCCTTTGTAGTGAGTTTCAATGTATTCCGTCAAATGACTGCGACCAATTGCTTTGATGTTTTCAGTTGGGCCAAGAATGGTTCGGCCAAGAGGTGTACCCTGCAGGATTGATTGATTTAAATCAAGTATTTAAAAAAAAGAATGAATCAATTGGTTAAACGCGATTAATCACCTGGTAAGCAGTAGCATGAAGATGATCAAAAACAACTTCTTGTAGGTTGGTCTCTACTTCCTGCATTTCTCGAAGAATAACACCCCTCTCACGTTCAATTTGCTTCTCTTCAAATCTGAAAAAATTGAATAAACAAATGAAATGAAAATCAGCAAAAAAGAACAACTAGTTTCCTTGTTTAAGTAACTGAGTTTACTTTGAGTTCTGAAGAATGTCCGAAAGGATTTCAAGAGCTTTTCCAACATCTTGAGACAGACACTTAGCATAAAACACTGTCTGCTCCCTCGATGTGTACGCATTCAAGTGTGCTCCCATATTCTCGATCTCAATTTCCAAATCGGCTTGGGATCTCTTTCCAGTGCCCTGGCAGAGTTAATATAAATCGTAATGAAATTTATATAAGAAATAATTCAATACGCAACCATAATCTGGGCCGTACCATATAGGCCATGAAAGTAGATAGATAAAGCTTAAACAATTACTTTGAATGCCATGTGCTCGAGAAAGTGAGCTACTCCGTTGTTCTCATCAGTTTCATAACGGGACCCAGCGTCAATCCAAAGTCCGACAGTGGCAGTTGGTGACCCATTGTCCTCGGTGGCAACTCGAATTCCGTTATCAAGGGTTGTGACCTTTGTCGGAGGTAAATTGAGGATGGCTTTGCTGTAAGGTAAGGCTAGCACCCCTCGGCTGGATGAAAAACTCCGGCTCTGTACACGAAAGTCAAAGTTATTAATTAAAATATCATCCATTATTTTCGTCATAGTTAGTTAATACTAATATGTAATAGTTAGACCAAGCAATGTATGTAGATCTTAAGCAAACTGCAGCCGCCGCCTCGGCCTGCCCAACTAAAAAGTTGAGTAAAAATTAATCTCAATCAAATCGATGTAAGTTACTATTTTCAAGTTTTTAACTAACTACAAGCCTCCCCAATAGTGGGATTAGCAGTAAACTCAAAGTAAAACCCAAATTCTTGAATTACCTGACTGAGGAGTGAATGAGGTGAAGATTTTGAAAGTTTAAAAATGAGCCGAGCTGCGCTGAAAGCCATGACTGACAAGGAAACGCGACAGATGACCTCTCAGAAGATTGCCCCCCAAATTCGCACTAACCCCAAAATATCCGGTCAAGTCTAAATTAGTCAAAAATCTTAAGTTTGCTCCGGACTTTGGGTTTGAGTGAGCCGTATGAAATCAAAATTTGGGGATTCAAGTGAGCGGAAAGCTTTCAGACACGCACCGCAAGCTGGCGCTATGTACATAATCTTGGTGTGAAGGGTTTAATTAATTAACCTGAATACAGAATGTTAATGCATTAAACCATACAACATTTTCAATCCCAGAGCAGCAGCCGCTCCGCTACACTTCGATTTTATATAAATAAAAGGTGATTAAATGTTTTGAGTTTGCAAAGAAAGAAGCTGGGCTTGCTCTGAACTTGGATGCAATCGACTATTTCTCGTAATATGTTATTATGTTTTGCGATGCAATGCAAATTACAAATTTCCAAGTAATAATTATTTTCTTAGAACAGAGTACATTAATTTAAATTTAAATGATGACAAATTTACATGTCTGTTCCTGGTAATACTCCGAAACTATTTCAAACCAAGGTGAACCAAGTGACACCCTGTTTACAAAGCAATATTTTCGTGCTTCGCAGGCAGCAACAAGTTTGAGTTGTCCACCACAAAATCCGAAGTCACTATGTCACTAGTTTAAGTTCGTCACTGAAAGGCATCGGAAAGTGCTCCAAATGCAAAGCAGTTATAGTTTTAAATATGTGGCGGATGTGACGGAATTCAGTGTAGAATATGCCACATCATGCTGTGCTAGCCAACAAAAGGCCCACGCTGCTGGGGTCCTAAGGTAAATTAGACTAAATATTTTATTTCATTTTATTTGCTTACAAAAATTGTACATTGTCACAAGGCATTGGTGACATTTCTAGTGAATGTAAGTACGGAATGAATGGAAAACCATGCCATCCAAAGTGTGATGGATGTCATTGAGGTATCATGAATGAAAAAAAATTCCTTACTCACAATCAAATTCATATTAGAAAACCATGGATTGCAGTACATTTTAAGTAATTTTAAATTTGGTTTTGTGTTTATTTTATTTTCTTGTCTACTAAGTAAAACACTCTTTCAAGCTATATCCTGAGATTTTGAGCAACGCTAGAATGTAAGCAATTATAAAATTCAAAAAAACAGTAGTTAGTAGTTTACCGAATTAGAAAATTCTAGCACAACTATGACCATGAACAGACTCCCGCATCGCATATAGTGCTACGCGACAATAACTCGCTCTGCGTCTCCAACCTGCTAAAACATTCCAGCTCTTTATCGCGGCTTGGAATCCCTTTATGAGAAAATCGTGAAGGAATTTTTGCAATGTTCATTAAATGGAAATGAGCCCCTCCTCTCATATATTGGGTAGGAAGAAATTCTTGAAGAATAGAGTCTCAACCAGCTCCCACTCGGCATTTCTCTGGAAATGCCGAAGAAAGTAGATTTGCGGTAGTCGAGTTGTCGCGTCCAGCTAGGGATCATTTGAGCAAAAACCTGTTGCTGAAATGACGCCGAGGATATTTCTTCGTCTTTGGCTTTTTTGGAGAGTTAGTGAAGCACTTTTTCAACTAAGACTTGGTCCGGATACAACGTTTTTCTGGGAATTAAATTACTCCACACGTGAGTGTAATCAGTAAAATTAATATTTAGAACGCTTTTGGTTTGTGGATAAGTATTTCAAAAAATATATAATATTATAATGTATTAATCAAATCGTGGACTCTCCGAGTAATCAAAATATTATTATGTTACAGAGGAATTTGTGGCTGAAGTCCACAGTAAAAATGTAAACCCGAATGGCGGTTGGGTAGGAATTGGATTTTCGGACTTTGGAAATATATCTGATGGATCCGGAGACTATTGCATTGTTTGGAGGAATGTGCTTAACGTCCAAGACTCACAAAATTCTAAACTTCAAATTACTGACGCCTATGTGGCAAATGGGACATCAATCATTTTACCAGATCTTCAACAGGACTGCAAGGATTTTAGATACGTTCTCCAAAACGGCACTCTGAAATGGACCTTCCGACGAAAGTTTGTTACCTGCGATTTGGATGATTACGCAATTGAGGTAATTAATTTGCATAATTTTGGCAAAGCAGAGCAGGCATAAATGTTGTTTCAAAATTTAGTAATAACTATTTTACAAACCATGGCTGCAACAGTTACAAAAGTTCAAACATTTTGTAAAAATATGTACTATCCACACCGTCATATAAATGCAACTTGCGCAATTTGTGCTCGTTTAGTTTTCTCATACCCTTTTTAAAGCTCCAACCTTGTTATGTTAAGAAACGGTCAAGCCTCAAGCTTACACGAAATTCAACTCTCAAAAGATAACAAGATGTAATTATGCATGTTGTCAGTACTGTCAGAAACAACAAAAGCTCGAAGTCTTTGCTCAGTTTTATAATCTAGAAGGATAGAGAAATGCAAATTTCTCTCTCTATCCCTGTACTTTCTCTTCCCCTTATTTCTCCCATATAATGTGTGCAGGAAGGGACAACCCATTTGCATTGGGTGAAAGGGAACGGCCCACTCTTCGACATCAAAGGAGTTTCAATTAAGAAAGCAGTAGACGTTGGATTCATTCGCGTTCGATTCCTTAAAAATATGTTACCTGATCCAATCCTGAATCCGTCAACGACTTGGACCTTTGATGTTCTGAATGCCAAAGTAAAGGTTCCTGCGGCGGAGACCACGTACTGGTGTCACATTGTTAAACTCCCAGAAGCATTGAAGAAAAAGCACCATGTTATACAGGTAATGCAGGCAATGTAGCCAAGAACCAGAATCAGATTAATTTAGCCTATATTAAACAGTTTGGAGTAAACGTACAAAAAGGAAACGAGGAATTGGTTCATCATATGGAAGTATTTCATTGTGAAGGGAGTGCAACTACGGATTATCCTTTATATTCCGGGCCATGCGATGCTTCTCCAAAAGAAATTAGCGTTTGCAGTCGTGTAATGGCGGCTTGGGCAATGGGTGCTGAACCACTGCATTATCCTGAAGTAACAGGGTTTCCGATTGGTGGTTCAGATTTTAATCCATATGTTCGATTGGAGATTCATTACAACAATCCAAAAATTAAAGCTGGTAACTCAAACCGCGTGCCCTGAACTTTAATTAAGTTCTTGAACTCACACAGAAAGCTTGTGTTTTTATTCCACAGATTGGGTAGATTCAAGCGGTATGACTTTTTGGGTCACATCCAAATTACGAAAATTTGACGCAGGCGTAGTGGAACTTGGCCTAGAATACACAGACAAGGATTCAATTCCACCCAAACAAAATGGATTTGTGGTTACGGGTGTATGCAATCGGGAATGTACATCAGTCGGAATACCACCCGAAGGGATTCAAGTATTCGCATCACAATTACATACCCATTTGACCGGAGCTCGTGTCGTGACTAGGCATTATCGAAAAGCCAATTCATCTGGAGAAGGAGATGGCGGAGAAGCTTTGGGTGGATTCGTGGAGCTGCCCACATTCAATTGGGATAATCATTACTCCACTCATTTCCAAGAAATCCGACTATTGAAGAAGCCAGTGACCGTTTTACCAGTAAATTTAATTAAGTATTTCGAATTGTAACTCAAATGAATATACCAATTCATACAATCTGTAGGGTGACATTCTTCTCACAAGTTGCGAATACCAAACACTTAACAGAGAGTCGATGACCCTTGGCGGATTTGCAATTAGCGATGAAATGTGCGTTAATTACATTCACTACTACCCAAGAACAACGCTGGAAGTATGCAAAAGCTCTGTGTCTTGGAAATCCCTCCGCGAGTACTTTGAATTTCTACGCACGTGAGTTTATTTATAACCTTAAGCATTTTTAACAGTTTTTCATAGCCAATCAAATTTTTGCAACTATTTGCAGAATGGATAAACAAAAAGTTGATTCTGAAGGCCCAGTATCTACAAATTATAAAAATATTGAATGGACTCCATTTCGGGCTAAACTACTGAATGACTTCTACAATCGATCTCCCATTGATATGCAATGTAATCAAAGTGATGGGAATAGATTTCCTGGCTTATGGGATGCCATGCCAAAACCACAGTTTGGTCACCCTGCTCCCAGGCCCAATCTGAATCTTGAATGCATACTCAATGAAAGAAATCCTGAATCACGGGATTATGTGGAATAAAAAGATTAGGATTTCCATGTGTTATGGGGCGATGGATTAGACAAATGAGTGATGCACACCAGGGTAGAAATATTTCTGTGTTGTGTGGTGTTTTGCTCTGCATCACCATTCATTCTTGAGGATTTTCTCCCAAGACAAAACTATTTGATCGTATTTATGATTCCGCGCCTAGGTTTAAGCTACTGTTAACATAAACTTTGCTGAGTAAGTTAATGTTCAGTAATGCAGGTGCGTGCGGGCTTATCCTTAATTATAAGAGAACAATAACATGCACTAATTCAAGTATTGTGTGCTAAGCTAACACAAAGCTAAACTTTTCTAGTGAAATTGTGGAACACAATTCTAGACAGTGGGCAAATGGGACCATAGTAAAATTGTAAATAGTCACATTGTAAATAAAAATCAAATAGTAGTTTTTAGATAATTTGTAGTTCTAAAAATGCGCATTGATTCATACATATTATAATTTGTTTTATTATTTACTATTTACTCAAACTTCATCTTTCCTTTTTTTTAAATACAGGAGTGGAATGTTTATGTGGTAGTAGGTGGTGGTGGAGGAACAGCCTCCGGTTGTCCAACAGGAGAATCCGCAGCAGGTACTTGTGCAGATGATGGGCTGGTAGGGGGTTGGGCCTGGGTCAAGTCTGGATTCTCAGCCTTATTTAATGTGGCTAAAGATGTTTTTGATGCGGCTACTGGCACTGCTGCTGGGGTTGGTGCTGGTGCAACTTTTGCCGGGATATTTATAGTTGGAGGCCGCCCAGAACGACAACTTGCTTCAAAGTAAAATAAATGCTTCAATGTGGTCCTCCGACTTACTCCAGTGGATTTAACTTTCTTCCGTTCATGATACGGTGTGATTGTCAGTTTAAATTTCTGGGATTTCAAGAAAGCATATTATTTGCCCATTAAAACCATAAGGAATTAATTACCTTCGCGCAACTATCTGCCCGAGTCGCACATAAAACACAAAGAGCGGTGACTGGAAAGGCTAAGATAGGCAAGAAGTTTAGTACCAAGCCAATTATGTAACCCCACCATGGAACCTGTACTCCCTCAAATTGAGGTACATCATAGATGGCACCTATAACTCCCACAACTATAATAGCCTGGAAGAATAAAATATATCAGCATTAGTTTTCAATACACACTTATTGACACCAAAACTCATATTGAAGAATACCAATAATATCCCTGGAGTAACAAACTTCCAGCATATGTTAAAGAATATGCCCGGTCTACGTCCTGTCATGGCTTCGCATGCATCGCAAAGCTCTTTCATTCCTGTTTAAAAAATAACATTAAAGCAGTTCGGAATTGAATGCAATTGTGGGATTTTATATCTTGTTACCAAAGACGTAGCCAATGCCAATCGTAAAGAGAAAAACTGATACCATAAGGGACACACCAGCAGCGGAAAACTCAAGAATAGAGTGGACATAGATCCCACCCTAAATTTTGAAATATTCATTGGAATTAGTATTGACCATCCAACAATCAGAGAAGTTTATGTACTAACATGTGTAACACAGAAGAGACTGAACAAATATGATATTGAACAGCATCCGAAGATAAAAGTTGTCCTCAATTTTGGTTGCATACCAAAAAAGCGACTAAATTCATCAGTAAATGCTGTCGTGATAGACTGCAGAGCCCCAAGCTAAACAATCAGAATTAAAAATTATTATTACAACATTTACTATTTGAAGTCCGTAAATCTTACTGAGCTGTCTATTCCAATCATGAATAGCATCATAAAAGATGCCAAGCAAAAGAATTTGGCGCCGGGCAGTCTTCCAACTGCAGTTGGAAATATTTCAAAGACCAACGCCGGGCCTGAGGCTGGTGTGTAAAGAATAAATTACATTAGAAGTCAATCTTCAATAAATATTAATTGTTGCAAGCATTAATTTAACCATCTTCAACTACAGCTTCAATGCTTCGCCGAGTTGAGTAAGCAACATTGCCTAGATACGAAAATATGACCAGTCCACACAAAACTGATGTAGCCGAATTCATGATCATGGTTACAATGGCGTCCCTATAGTCACATATTTCATAATCAGAATGGAATTATTTGGGTAGTTAGTTGTGTCAAACCTTAGAAGTGGATGCCTGAATGAATTAAAACTGGAGTATGTCAAATGAGGCCCAAAACCAGCTCCCGCGGAGAAAAACACTTGAAGAGCAGCAGCAATCCACACCTGAATTTGAACAAATACCCAACATAAAGATGTGGTCCATAAATTACGTTAGTGTCCCTCCCACTAAATCAACTTACATCTCTGGCCAGTAAAACTTCAAACTTCGGACTAATAAACGCTGCAAGTCCTATAACTGATCCAGGAAGTGTTACTCCACGAAATAAAAGTAGTCCAAGAACAATGTACGGGGTTGTAGCTGTCACCCAAACCACTTTTCCTGTAATTAATCGAAATAACAAAATAAGGCTTCCGAAATGCACAAATATGAGGTTATTTACCTGTGACTCTGATTCCAAAGAGTAGCCAAACGAATAGAATTGCGTACACAAACATAAGTGCAAATGCTAGTCCAACGTCGGGGGGCCCAAGATTATCCATATCATAGTTCACATTCTCACCATCTAATTTTAGTACATGTCGTCTGCAAATTATACAAATTTCAACATTTCATTTGTGTTTCTGAGTTCTAATTACAATGTTATGTCTTTTGTTCATTCATGGTGCTATGCTGCAGCCATCAGTTAAACCTTTTGTCACATGTATCACATTTGTGGGGCAAAATAATATGCATTATTGTAACTCAAAATTTGTCCTTCAAAATTAAAGTGCACAGGTAGAATTTTTGCCTACTGAATATAATAGGCCAATTAATTATATTAAGCAATTGCTGGGAATAGTTTATAAAAGTCGAAGGTTTCAACATTGTATATTGACTAGGCTTTGCAAAAAAATTTGCAAGGCCCAAGCAAAGACTACCATTGTACTTTACTTGCACCGAGAAGAGAAAATATTTAATTGAAAAAAAACGCTTTCAATATCATGTCATCAAATTGTAGGCATAAATAGAGTTCAACGGAATTACTTTAATTGGCATTGTGTACTCCCAACACTTCGTCGCGTCGTTTGCGTGTCGTCCGTGTCAAAAGCAATTGAATCATTAAAAGTAAAATAATATGAGAATGACTGACGCTGCGCCGGGATAGATGGAATGGGTTTTTGTCCCAGAATAAAGCATAGCTCGTGGGTGACCTAACCCAACCCAATGTAAACTGAGCATGATGGAGCCAAACAATGCAATGCAATGGATTCTAAAACAATGGAAAGAAAAGTTGAAAATGTCAAAAAGGAAATGACGGTGGAAATATGATAAAAATGAGAATGGCTATAAAGTTTAGCGAATACTGCATTCAGATGGTCAGTCTCTTAGTTTTGATTCAGTGAGTAAATATATAACGCAACATGGTGTCCTTAAGTACAGTTCTCGTTTGTTCAACAATTGTGGTCGCTGCCTTTTTCGCTTTATCGGTGAGTAGTCAGTCACCCTACGGATTACATGTGCAGCGCCGGACTTTATTTATTCTTATGTTATCCGTCAATTAACCCTATTTGTTAAGGTTGTCAAAATTAAGACTTCAAATTTGAGAAGGAAACGTTTAATGAGAAATCATATTCGAGCAACGACCTTGGGTTTTATAAATCTTATGGTATTATGTTAAATTCATCCTCAAAAACAATTACAACCCATTTGGGGATAAGAGCTTGGGTTGAAATATTGAAGACAATATTAGTATTATAATTAGAAGTATAGGATTTATAAAAACTAGCATTAAGTCAACAAATCTTGCGGCCAGCCATGCACTTGGCCAGGTTCAATAAACACGTTCACAGAAACACTTACATACGTAGAATATCGGGCGATAATTGGATGCAGTCTTTAACGAGTTATTGAACCCGTGTCAAATTGCAATACAATACAGTGTGAAAGTACAATCTTAGAAATCACACAATGACATGCTACTCCTATTGTACAAGCTAGAACCATTGCAAGGGTACAATTAAAAATGAAAACTAGGCCAATTTGCCCTTGGCACGAAATGACAACCACAATGCATGGTGCGTTGACCCATGGGTGGTGGTGGTGGCCTTTTACATTACAATAGCAATTAAACTTAGAACCCAGCTAATAATTAACCTGGATCTACCACAATGAAACAGATCATGAAACACCCTCAAATACTTTGTTGCATTTCGTAATTACAGAGTTGCTTTGTTCCATGCTATTTCTAAATGCTTACTTCCGTCCATTTCAGGACAGCGGGGCAGTGCCTGACCACGTTGATTGCAAGAAAGTCCTTATGATTATTGCCAAAAAGCAAATGAAAGTTTTCGGTATTTGCTCAAGGGAATTGAAAAAGGAATTTCCAGACCCAGAGGAATTCCAGAAACGGTTTCAGGTACGCCTTACTAAAACTATATAGGTAAACAGGCTACAAATTATCTGCCAAGAGTTTGCTAATTGAGATGATTCTAATAATATTTTAGTGTGTCGTTAAGTGCAGCATGAAAAAGGAATCCTTTGTAAGTTTTAGTAATATTTATCAGTTGTGTTTAGAAATATTAACTTATGTTGGAATGTTTCTTTTAGTTGGATGACAAAGATCAAATCAATAACAACACCGTACAAGCATTCCTGGACCAAAATGTGCCGGAAATGTTAGTATTAGCTAATTGTTCCATTGTTCAATAGGAATATATATAATATAATAATTATTATAGGTTCCATGAGCTAGGACACATTTTTATTGACAATTGCCGTGTTGACTTTGGTAAGAAAAGCGTTGAAAATTTAAACACGTCATTTTGTACAACGAATTTAATTGCAAATTCTCTTGAAATAGACAAAAGACTAGATGCCGAAGATATTTATTGCAAATCTTATGGAGATTTTATCAAGTGCATGCAGAATCATATTGGCGACGTAAGGAATCAAGAGTTAACATTTTTTGATAATGACTATTCCCTTGCTGACACAACTATCTTATTTGTATTTTCCAGGTATGCCAATTTTAAATGGTCCTACAAAATGCAATCTACCGCGAACCGATATGTTGCGTATTAAATTTATGCAATAAAGGAAATACAATACCTGTGACGCATTCAATTCTTTAAATAAAATAAAAAAATTCTTTACACACCTGAAAAACTGCCTAGACGCATCATCCTCCAACTCAAATTCCGTTTCATTTTCTCCAGTATCATCATCTACGTTCACAGAGCTGCATTTATGCCAGTTCCAAAAATTGTCGCATTTGAGCCAACGAACTTCACTGTATCCCACAGATTCATACATGTACACCAATGCCCATGCCAATTGTACATTATAAAAGAATGAGACCAGGAACGAGATGATGACGCTAGTCCAGCCCACACCTATACCAAATACCAAATAGAATAGCCTTTAATGCCTCAACACAAATAATGCGAACTGCGAACCTTTGAAAAGTGGACAAATTTTGAAAACACTGATTTGTCCTTGTTGAACAAATTGACCGATTATTAATTCCATGTACAGGACGGGGATGACACAAAATGTTAGGATAATAGCGTATGGGATAATAAATGAACCTGGAACAAAATAATTAATTAGAAATAAGTTATTTGAAATCATGAATGAATGTGATGGCCCACCTCCCCCATATAATAAGCACTTGGCCGGAAATCCCCAAATGTTCGATGCATCCACAGCAAATCCGATGAGAGACAAGAGAAAGTCAATGTTGTTATCCCAACGAACTCGTCTCCGCTCCGGGTAGAATTCACCCGGTAGTGGTGGATCTGGAAAGTATTTTATATTTTCCCAAAAACATTTGTCCCCAAAATTAATTTTTCCAAATTACCAATGGGTGCTTCATCCGGCAAATCCGAGAGCCGCTGGCTATTACGTTGTTGAATTTTATTGTTACGCTTTTCCTTCTGTTTCTTTGATGGATTCTTTCTAGACGACGCAGTTTTTGAATTTCTGGAGGCTCTCTCTAGGTAAACAGTGCAGTTATTTAAATTAATTTATAATTCGCGTGCTTATCCATTTATTCATAATACGTTAAACATTTGACTCATAAGCATATATAAATAATAATTACTCTTTTTCTTTGGTAATGGCGGCGGCGGCGATTCTTTCACGCTTTTCACGCTTGGCAAGGTTTTACGTGACGGTGATAAGCTTTTCACAGATTGGGTATCGGATGCGGGTTCGGATGGTTGATCTTTCGTACCATCCTTTTCTTCATTTGACACCGGCGGAGCTGTCCTTGATGGGTTAGGGTTTTCTGCATCGGTAACTGGTGCTCCTGAGGACTTTTTCGAACGTTTTTTCTTGGCGACTGCGGCTGCGCCAGGTTTTTCTGAACTTTGTTTCCCCTTTTCGACTCCCTTCATTCTAGTCCAATTGTTTTGACTGAAATAGTCGTTGAATTTTCAGACTCTGTCAATGTATTCAATAGATGATTCCTTCCCGTGATCAATGTGTTACTTTGGATTCCGAATAAGTGCAGAAATAACATAAGTTTGTTGCATAGCAACAATGCAGTGCAACCTCTGAGAGATCTGCATACTTCCAATTATAAACGAAATCATAAGAAAAAATACCCTTGCATTTGTTTATGAATTGACTTCAACCAATGCCATGTAAACCGTTTTGTTAAAATCTTGGGGCTCATTGCGCAGTTATGTTTGGCAGCTAGTGAAACCATGAATGCAACATGCAAAGCTGTGAATGGTGTTTCACATGTCAACGTTGGATTATGCTGACTGTTAAGATTGATAAATTTATAGGCATCTTAAATCTGAAGTTTAAGCTAATGTGTATCAAATTGAGCCCGGAAAGCACAATGCTGGCTGGTATGGTTCTCAATGAATATTTTTTGTTGCTTTTATTCTGCTTCTTTCAAAAGAATAAAAGTAAGTCATTAAACCATTTATAAAATTTGCCTTTTTCCAAGCACGAGCTCCGTCTCGAGAGCCTTCCAATCAAACTTCCATAAATCCTAATGTATAGAACCTATAAAATCTTAAATACACTATCAAATTTGAATGTAGTTCATACATATATTGAAACTCTTTGTGGCTTTTAGCAATTTAATAGTTTGCAATCACAAAGCCATTCAATGTGGATGCAGGTCTGCAGAGGAACGTCCTTGCTTAAATCATTAGTCAACACAGATCTTTACGACTCAACACATAATTTACGTTGTATTTATTCTGTGACCATTTCTTCTAATTAAAGTACATTCAGTTTTGCATAGGTATAATGTTTGCAATCATTTGATACAATCTCTATTTCCCATACTTCAGCTAATAATGTTCTTGTGTAGTAGTTAGTCTCTATATAACCTATTGAGATGTTTAGCACAAGTACAACTTGCACCACATCAAAGTACATTCCATCAATTTGGTTTTTTAATTGCAGTTAAGGATTACCTTTATACACTACACAATTAACATTTTCTGTAATTTAGACGTACTAGCATCATTGTTTTGTCTTTGTGACTCATGGCTACACTAACATTTACACTAAGCGCAACTGCAACGCAATGCGCTACATGTTAATACACTTTTACTGCATGCCAGCACTGAACACCTACTGCAGGGATTTGTACTGCCGTTATTAAAGCATCTCATTATTATTTTTATATACGATTTACCCTCATCATTAATTGTACGGAAGCGTGTTGCAAAATATAAAGTACTTGAATGAATAGATCCGTTTCCTTTCATACCTCGTTAGGATTGCGGAGTTGCAATGGATGGATGGACTTCTGACCCTGGAATAACAATTGAAATAGTTTTTGTTTAGGCATCTCCATTAAAGTAAATTGGTCGCATTGAATATCCATATGAAGAGTTAAGTCATGGAATCAAATCACGTGAGTTCATAGAGATTACGGATTACTCAATACTTTTGAATTTGAATGACGTCTGATGACCTCGAATTAAGTGCACATTTCCAATAAGCATTTTTACAATTTGCTGGTAAAGTGCTGGTGGGTCTTTTATTTATGACCACCAAATAGCTAAATTGAGCAAAATAACCCTCAACTTTAACTGAAATTTGAGCTAGCTTTTTTCCACGGACTAGTTTATTTAGTTATTGAACTGGAATTACTTGCCATGAGGGCAGGGTCGTTCAAACAATGCCACGATAGAATGATGGAATTCAAGGGTTCAAAGGAATCGTGGCTCCGTCCCCCATGAATTTGGTTTCGGATCACCGAATGTACAACCAATGTTTAAGTTTGAATCGCTTCACGTAGTGTCTGTCTTTGATCAGCCCGTGCTCACTGATGGGTGTAACGGCGTAGCTTAATTTCTGAAATTAGAATCAAAATTAATTAAGTTTACTACATACGTTTTAGCACGTATTGCATAAGAGTATATGTGGGATAAATGGCCTTGGTCTGCCACGCAAAACGCACGCGACACTATCTGCCAGACAGGAGGGTGCGGGCATTAAATTGAAAGCATGGGATTTCCTCCACTCACCTCTTTACAAGGACCCGGGTATTTGAAGAACTCAATGCATGCAAATATTGGGACAAGGGTTACAGGGATGAAGGTGAAGATGTAACCAAATACTTGAGCCCAAGTGGGATAAGTGTAGTCCTCGTACTTCAAGGGACCCGAAGTGCAAAAATCCAAGATTATGATCACCTTATTTTGCCAAAGAAAAATATTTAGGTCAGACCCAATTCAGCCCAGCCCAGCGTTACATTTTCAGTAAAATGGAGGATGTTCCTCACAAATAATATACACAAATAGCTCACCGCAATGAAAACAGGACTTATAAATTTCCAACAAAATCTCCAAAATAAACTTGGTGCATGACCCAACATTGCTTCCGTGTCCTTACACAGTTGATCCAATCCTGTTCATCCAAAGAATGAGATTCAATTATGTACTTTTCTGCGAATTTTCTTATCTTTTGTAGGATCTGGACGGGTATTCTTATGATCCCCGGAATTTTCGAAGAATTGGGAACACAAGTTGCCCATTTCCTGACTCAAATCTGAAAGACATTTCAAAGAATCAACTGTGGACCGACTCACCATACACCCAAGAAACCGCAAGACATTCAAATAGCACGGAGATGAGAAGTGAGCTGCCAGCAGCATACGTGTCGAAGAATGTAAACGTGTAGATTCCACCCTACAAAATCAAAATTCGCAAATTAAACTCAGGATTCCACTCGTAATATTAATTGATAAAGTCAACCAAGTATTAATTAAGACTACACTAAGCAATACACTAGTAAATCGCACACGCACAAAATGAGCTAATCATTTGAGCAAACAAACAGGGATCTGTTGAGTGAATTTAATTGGAATTAATTCCATCCGTTCGATTTCACACGCATTGACGTCATAGGGAAGGGGAAATAAATTTCTGGGAACAGAAATGTCGGAATGAGAATACTGACTCGTGTGATGTTGACAATACTGATGAGGAAGGACACAAAAATAACTCCGCCTTGAAACCATTTCTTGGAGTGGGCTTTCCGGTTGAACACATTTTTAAATTCATCCGTGATTCCCGTAATGACACATTCCAGTCCACCCATCTGCAAGGAATACATCATTATGGCTCAGTAATTATCTCATAGTTGTGTCCAATAAAATATATAAAAATAAACTTACAGCTGAGTCGATTCCCAACATGATCAACATTAGGAAAAACAAAAGTGACCAGAAATTTGATCCTGGCAATGTGCCCACGGCTTCCGGATACACTTCGAACACTAGGCCCGGCCCTATTACAAAAAATATACAAAACATTACGAGGAATTCCTTTAAATTAATTCCTAATAGTTTTTAACTCAATTAACTCACCAATGTTTACAACTTCATCAATCGGACGCCGCTGGGCGAAAGACATTGCTCCCAAATAAGTGAAAATCACAAATCCGGAAAATAAACTCGTGAAGCAGTTTACAAATGACGTGACAAGGCAATCTCTGTACAATAGGTCATGTACAAAATGAAACATGGGTATGATAATGAGGTTAATGTATCAAAAGTTGTACCTGTAGCAGTTATTGTGAAAGTTATTGTAACTAGCGTACGTAAGATGCACACCGAAGCCAGCTCCGGATGAAAAAAATATTTGTTTGGCCGCGTCACTCCAAACCTGTGGAGTTTTAAATTTAATTTTGACCTTTCAAAAAGATTTATTTATTGCAGCAATATTATATGTAATTGGCGCATTTGTTTAAATGATGTATGCGGATTAATTAACGTATTGAGAGGAATGTTTCATTTTTCATGTTCACTTCAAAATTAAGACAAATGCTAACCTCGACTTCTTTGAGTTTAGTCATGTTCGGAACAAGATAATAGTAGATTCCATCGTAAGCTCCTTCCAGGAGAAGACCTCGACACAAAAGAATGGCCAAGACGATGTAGGGAAGGGTAGCCGTCACCCATACCACTTTCCCTGAAAAGAAAGCCATACCTTACAGAATATGAGTGAGAGTACAAGGCACATCAAATTCATCCAAGTGTGAAATAACTCTGGCCAAGATGGATAAATAACAAATAGTGAAAAAATATTATGTTCGGAATTTTTCTGAGAAGGAAACAAACGGAGGGGAGATACAAAAAAAATCTTGCACATAAAAGTTTACCCGAACTCCGTATTCCTCGGTAAACTGTAGCGTACAGGACGAGGTAGACAATGACTACACAGAAAAGCAGGTCCATTTTTGGTGCTCCTAAATTGTCGATACTCCTTCCCTTCATTTGCAGCACGCTATTCCTGGAGTATTTGCAAAATTAAAAGTATTTAGAATCTATGAATTAAGAAAGCAGTGAAAACGCAACCGATAGCAAATTTGAACCAGGTCATTTTTATAATGTTTAAGAATGAATTGATTTTCAAAATCAAAGTAAATTTTCTTTTTAGAAGAAAAACTTACCCGCTATACTGGATTTACATTGCATAATTAAACCAAAAATATCTGCGCTGGAATGGCAGTATTAAAGGCAATAAATCAATTCCAATTCCCATTCTAATTATCATTAAATTAAATTAGTTTTGGGAATAAGAAGCACCAAGGCGCGCAAGGAAGTAGCCCAAAGTATAAATCTGAGAATACTTATTCCAAGAATCTGTTAAGAAATGAGCAACATAAATAGTTAGTATCATTCTTAGTAAATTAGCAAAAAGAGCAAAACCCTAAATTTTATTTGTTGGGCAATTTTTTGGGAATACGACCTAATATCTCTTGAATTCCGATGGCCACCACGCGCGTGCTGTCCAATTTCTCATCATTTTTCACTTTCAGCGAAGCGAAACATTGGAATCCGTGCCAGAGAGCCGGAACCAATCACGCCGTTGTTCATAACGTTCTCATCAACTTTCCAAATATTTATACTCCCTCATCCGAGAAGGAGCACCGTAAACTTTTCCTTTTTCCTTTTTCCCTGGTGGTCGACCTTATTGTGGGACTTGGACTTTTGTCCATCCGTATTTCCCTTCAGGACAACACCAGAAGGCTTTATGGAACATGTCCTGTCCGGCGTATCGTAAACTGGAGCTTGAACTATACATTTTATAGGGACAGATGACCACATTTATGATTCTCCGAACAGAATTACTATGTCTCATGAATCTTTTTCCCCGTTTTCTCATGTCCAGGCAGATATTTCCAAGAGAATAGGCTCAATTCTCGGAAACGGATTCTTGTCTCAAGTTACCCCTAAAGCCTTTTTGTTATCATAATTTATGAAAGGACTTGTCCTGTTTTTTTTTTACACAAGACAAACATTTGGCATCACATTCATATGTACATACAATGTACACACCAGAAAATTTAACCAGCCGTCCTTGAAAATAGCCTTGCCTTGAAGGAAATCCTCCATTGTTTTTTCTATACCTGCTCGGATTTCCTCTTCGATTGTGAATACATTTTCCAAGCTTCTACTCTAATCCGCTGAAAGATGCTACATTTCCTAAGTAAATAATACATGGAGTTGAGGATGAATACTTGGCTCCGGTTTTTTTTCTCCTTTTTTCCCCCGCTGAAAGTGAATTCAAGGGATTTGAGAAAGCGAGAAACAAGATTTGCAAGGGATCAACCTGAGAAAGGAATGAACCGACGACTTCGACACGACCACCAACAGGCACATCCTGATACACAAGATTACAAAGACGATGAGAAGGCGGAATATCAAGGTCAGCTTGTGAAGGGATAGAGTATTGACCCCCTTCAAGACTTATTAAAAATATATGAATCTTATTTATAATGAATAGAAAGTTGAAATTTGCCAATCCTCAAAAATGCAAATTTCTGGAAGAATCCCCCTCCAAATAAATTGTGACGGATTTCCATGGCTCAGGTAAGTGAGTGACCTCTACGGATTTCATAATATAATTCCCTATTCGAAAAGCCCCGTCCGTGAATGATGATCAAAGGAAAAGGAGGGGTGGAATATGGAAAGAGGATCAAGTCCAAAGTGAATCCGAGACGGGAGGAAAAAACTATTGTTGACAAAGATGCCCCGCTGAGCTCCATGCATGGATGTAGATCTACGGGTGTGAGAAAATCGGGGTCTTTTGCTCCAGCTCAATGTGGATGCAAATCCGAAAGAATAACTACTTCAAAAGATGTTTCATCCAGATTAAAATGCTCAGGTCCTCCATGCCTTTCCCCCCTTTTGTTTCCAACGATCTGTTGGCACGACACGGCCTACGCGCGTTCATTTCCAGTACACAGAAATCACTATCTCCCGCCGGTTGCCAAAACCAAGACGAAGAAATCCGCGCGGATCCGAAGAATTCAATACTACCCCCTCATACCATGTCTTACAGCTCAATTGTATTTTAATTAGTCGGAATGGAATGAATCCTCATCCACTCAAATAATAATGTATTCATAAATTATCATAAAAGCCTTGCCAAAGTTGCTGGCGGTGGCCAACTATTATAATTCCGTGCATCCCCCCACTGTCCTCCAGGAAATTAATTGAAGTTTTAAATCCGACGGGAAGTAAATTCGGAACTAATAAGCGGATTCAGGGAAAAGCAAATGGATTTATGAGATGGGAAACTGTCTCAAGGAAAGACGGAGGAGATGCAAGAAATCTTATGGCATGGCATGGGGCTTATGGATCCACTACGTATTTTGGCAGACGCGACACATTGTATCCTCTTCTGTAGATGTGAGCTTAATTAGTGAAGTTGACGTTTCTCACCTGAAGTACTCACTGGCGGGAGAGACGGCATTCGGGGGTCGGGTCATGTTGACTGAACTGCTTGTGTTGGAATTTGGATCAAAGGTCTCGGGCTCAGGAAGTGGAGGGATGAAACAATCAGGGGTATTCCAGGTATTGTTGCATGTTGTCCAAGGCAGGGGTGTCACAAAGGAATTGATTGTGTAGTGCAGGGCCCAACCCATGATTGTGTTGTAGTAGAAGGATACGAAGAATGACACTGTCACTGCACAGTAGCCGATCCCTGGAGAAATAGTTGAAGGGAATTAGCAATTAGTGTGGAATAGGATACTTTGGAGGTGATGGATTCCCGGGATAATTATTCGACTCGTTTATACGAGATACCCGGCCATATTTGCTTTCACTTTCAGTTTTCTACAAAATTTACGTTTAATAGTTGTTAAGAATGGAATATATTATTGCATAAAAATAGTTCTTAGCAAAAGTAGAAGTATAAGTACCCTCGTTATGGAAACAAAATGATTTACCTTTAAACAATGGACAAATTTTCCACATGCTGATAGGTCCTTGTCGAATTGATTGACCCAAGAGTAGCTCCATGTAGAAAATGGGTATTGCACTGAAGACTAACATCAGCATGTATGGAATTAGGAAGGCCCCTATAATAATCCAAAAAATAAAAGGACTGGATTAGGACATATTTTTCTATATCATAATTTGAAGATCGCAGCACAAGATTGAATGTATATCTTCTGCAAGACCAGTTGATAATTTACACAGTATTTCAAATACTATTAAAAATCTCTTGTCTGTCGGCAAATTTAATGTGGTTGCATTAACCCAGCTAGTGAAGTCATCAGTGGTCCCTTTATTTGAGTAACCTTGAACATAGAGGATCCTCAAGGTTTGGAGGTTTTGTGGGTGCGAAGCATCTTCCTCTTTTCAACAATCTCATAAAGATCTCGTAAATTGAATTGCATTGGTCCGCATGGCATGTCATGTAGTAAGTTCTCCCTCCGTATAATTTTTACTACCTTGTTTGCGATTCCTGTCGGTTTGTGTTATTACCCATTTTACGATCAGTGCGGTTCGGCCCGGGTTCGAGTGAAGAGGAAAGTGATCCATTCCCAGATCCCATGGATAGGATTTGGAAGTCGGGAAGCAAAACAAATATGTAGGATGGGAAAATACACCAATTGTAATGTGCATACATGTCAATATTTGGTAAAATGAGTTTGCCAGCATTATTTGGTGTGCAGAACAGACATCGCTTCGTCACTACTGCATTGCACGGATATTTATTTGCTATACTATCATATGGAAAATCAAAATGTAGTGCCACGTAGGAAGGAATACTTCGAAAAAAGATACAAATTCCACACATGCAAATTACAAATTAGAATTGTTTCAAGGATTAATTACATGTTTTTAGCATAATATTTTGAACTACGCATTTAGCGTAACAGTCAAATGAACGGCTCAGAAAAGTTTATTGCTTTTGCTTTGAAATGTGTTAATTAGAAATTAAATTAGATTTGTTTTGGAGATTCCAAATTTAGGCGGAATTAGGAATTGAAGTTCTCGGAAGTCTGTATTCTTGTGTATAGTTAAAACAAAACACCCAATTAAAAGTGCCAATTAAAATTTCCAACTCGTGGAACAGTTTCGTAAATCCTGATGATTTTGACAAACAAATTTTGAGTGTAAACAAGCTCACAAGGGCTAAGAAAAATGTCAAAAAATAACTTACCGCCTCCATTTTTGTAGCAATAGTAGGGGAATCTCCAAACATTAGCCAGATCAACTGCAAAGCCAATGATGGAGAGGAGAAAGTCGATCCCTTGACCCCAAGTCTCCCGATCCGGATCATGATATTCAAATGCAGTGTCCGTATCATCATATTCTGGTAAATCATTTGGCAAAACGGGTTTGGTTGGACAATCAGATGAGTGCAAGTGCAAACCTGAAACCAGTTATTTGCATTAGTTTTCCACTCCCGCCAATTTATCTATGGGTTTCATAGTCTACGTCAGTTTTCTCCACTACCTCAAGTACACCAGCAAAATTAAGTTTTGAACATATTATGACCCGAGAGGAAAGGAAGGTATTCATCCAAAGGATGAGCATAATGGGCATTGAAAAAGTTTGTCCATTTACTGGTCACAGATGAGGGGTCACGGACTTCCCAATGGAATTGGTCTCCACTGCCCTGCAACCCCAGGTTTTAATAATCCATATTTTCAGGAATTCCGATCGAGGACATAGAGAAATGCACCTCAAAGTATGGAGTAAATTTTGCAGAAGTAAGGGCTCGTTCACATATTACGTAGCGGTCAAGGGGGAGGGTGGGGGTTCCGCCAAACCACTATATTTTACTACCAGGGGGAGGGGGGGTCTTTGAAAGCACCACGCAGTGAAAAAAAAATCATCGAAATTTCTTTCAAAATCGATGGCCTTTTTAGGGTACGTAATATATAGGGAGGGGGTGGGTGTCTGAAATTTCACTACTAAAGCACTACAAGGGGTAGGGGGTATCAAAAAGGTCGGAAAATACCACTACGTAATATGTGAACGAGCCCTAAGGTCATAGTTCGCCCATAGAAATCTTATTTTTAATTTTAATCATTTTGACAACATTACGTGGCATAGCTGTGAAATACAACATTAAAATTAAAGAAAACTGAGCACTTGTCACAGGCACATGTTGGTTGAACACTGGTCCTGCCTATTGTATAATTTTTCTCACCTCACCACCATTAAAATTTGCATATAATTATCAATTATTTTCCAGACAACAAATCCTTATTGTAAGAGTCCGGCTGAATAAGACAATGCCATGCCATGCGAACAAGAGAAGAGGCGAGGACAAGACGAGGTGTGACCAAGTACTGCACTGCAAGGCAATTCTGCATTCATATATTCCTTTGATTTATTTAATTTATTCAGCCAGAAATGCAAGAGGTTCCAGGGATTCCAGGACCAGAGTGGAAGTGTCGATAATTAATGGGACAAAAGGTGTCACTACAAACTTGACAAATGACTTTTGAGCATGGCGATGGCCAGATGGAATACAAACTCAATTAAAAACTTAAGAAGAAACCCACGCCCACCATTCCTTGCATGATTATTTCTCATAAAAATAAAAAAGGAAGACGATCGCCAGCGCAAGCGCAGCAAACAATCATAAATTTGACAAAAGGATAAATATTGTATGCCTGCAACTGCAAACCCCCTCCTGTGGAACTAACATGCGTGGTCGTGGATTTTCTACATATTATAATTTATGTCTTTATAATTTATTCATTGTTTTTGGCTTTTATTTAACTGTGGTTGCATTGTATTGCATTTTTGGAAAATATCAATGCATGTGAAATTCCTCATACATGGTGACTTTACCTTATAAAGAATTTTATGAAAGAATTCGAGGCATTTCGGGAGAATTGACCAATTGTCGCCAAAGCCCGGATATTAAAGTTATAAAAATCCAATTCCGGACTCCTAGAAGGGTTGAAATTATTGCTGTCAAGTTCACAGCGGGAGTTTCGAAAATGTGGGTTTGGGGAAGCCGCGTTCCTTTAAACACCTGCTGAGACGAGACACAGCCTCCGTGTCTGACCCTCTCCTTTCTGCGACTTGACTACATAAAGACGAAGAAAACTACAAGATCTTAATCATGTGTATAATTCTTCAGGATTAAAACGTAGTTAGTTACAGTTCCCAAGCTCCGTAGTTTGTGCGGTATTGACAGCACTTTGGAATTTTAGTAAAAGAAACAATTAAGGGGACGATTTATTTTTTTTAAAGTTGCTTTTAACACAATTAAATTGTAATAGCGTTGACAGGTCTAGTCACGAATGTGATTGTCGGCAGTTCCACACATGATTTCCTTCAAAAACAAATCAATAAATCGTGTGGCTTCAAAATAAATATCAGGAAAGAAATCTGAAATCAGTTGTTTCCCAGCATGTTTATTGTCAAGTTAGGAAAATAAATTAAACCAGATGTGGAACCAGTTGATGGAAATCAAATATTTAATTCAGTCATGTCAGTCATTAAGTAAATAAAGACAAGGGTGGTGACACGACGGCACTTTAAATCTTTGATCTTTGTTTGGAAAGATACAAAGATAGCGTCATTTGATCGAGTCATGTCAAATTTATAATAGGAAATGCCACACGTGTGACCACATCGTGCAATTTGGGCGTAACACCGGTTGTCAATTTCTTTAAATCATGACTTTCTGCAACGCATGTAAAAATTAATGCAAACTTTTTCCTCCAGCTGTAAAGATTGAAAGCAAATTGTAGTTCGAACTGCAAAATTGCTATTGCAACTTGAAGACACTTATACAATTCGAATACATATTTTCCTTTGCAGGGACAATCAGCAATATTTTAGATTGCACAGCCCTTGCCGACTAAGGCAGTATTAATAATAGCGGATCACGCTGAGCTGAGACGGTTCAGCGGCTCAGATCACCAAATCCGTATTAATAATGGTTTTTGCGGGATTGCTCAGCTCAAGCTCACGTCACGAATTTTATTGTTAATACAAAAGTGAGCTTGAGCTNTTGAGCTGAGCCACGGACCGGCTCAGACTTTGATGAGTCCGAACTCAGGCTCAAATTTAGCCCGCCATTATTAATACTGCCTTGAATTTAATTCACTTTGAATATTGAATATTTTTCCGCAAAAGGATTTTCTGATGTATCCAAACCAAATACGTTAAACGCATCCTCAGTCTAGTCGGAAAATCAAAGTGTATATGAATTATTCACGACATATCTTTTATGGGATGATCATCACAAACTCACAAATCCCACATCACAGCGCACACCGTACCGGTTGTGTTCCAGACGAAAAAGTGAAAAGGACATCCAGCTGAAAATGTATTCACCCCTCCTGCGTTTTCTAAGAAACTTTCAAACATTTCAGAACGGAACCCCATGCTTTCTGCTCTTTCACTATACTAATACCAAATGGAGTTGTGGCACTTTTTTTACAATGCAAAATCTATTGTAGAGGCCGTTGAAGGAAGCAGCAGGTGAAATCTCAAAACTCAAAGCATAAAACTGAGTCGAGTCACACAAATGCTGTGTTAAAAAGTTAAATCTCAATGTGAACAAAGGCTCATTTGTCTTTTGTTTGAAACAATTAAAAAAAAACTACAAAAAAATGGAGTAGTTGTGTAAAATCCATAAGAACTTGTTACCTTCTGAATTATTGGCGGTGGTGAAAGAGGTGCAAAAGCCATCATCATTTATCCGAACACTCAGTGTTTTATTGCTACTCGGTTGTACGAGGGCTTCATTTCCCTTTAAGGGATAAACGAGGGGATTGACTGCGGTGAGCAGTGGCTCTGATGGCAAACATCCTGAGGAATGTCGATTCCGAGATGACGGAGCCTCTGTCGGCCGACCACCTGAAAGACCCCAAGAAATTACGTCCTTTTCCCTTGTCATGGGTTTTTTGAGCACGAAATTGTACTACCAATTAACACCGTGTCAAAAAGTCATGGGAAATTACAAGATTCATTAATTTTTAATTTAGGAGGAAGAAGTCATGCCGCTTTCATCGGTTTGCCACCGAAACCTGATTGTTAGCTTTGGCGGCGCTAAATTAAAGGGTCGGCGTGCTAAGGATGGCCTTGCATTTAAAATTATGTTTGACTGGATTGGAGTCTTTTAAAATCCTATGATAAAAAAAATAGGATATTTTCCTCCTACTTAACTTTACATGTTTACATGTGTGCTTCATATTAAAATCTTCCAGATTTAAACTTAAAATAAAATTTACAATTCCAAGTTGTAATATTTAGAGTTTCCATGTTTAAAGTGTACATTTCTTCCAAACTTGGAGCAAGTGGTTTCCCGTCAATAGAAATGCAATTCATCCATTCATCACTCCCAGTGAAAACACGAGGCGGACGGAATTTGGTTACGTCGTACGTACTTTTTACGAGGTGTCGAGATCCAGGACGGGATCATTACAATCCAACCCAACATGATTTATGGATTAACTATAAAACCTTACTCAAAGTATTTACTTTTAAGGTTTAAAGCCTGTAAGACATCCACCCAACACATGTGTAAACAACACTAATTCTCCTCTTCCCAGTCCTGCCCCTCCACTTCGCGTGTGTAACAAAAAAACATGTAGCACGTAGTATCCACTACAACACGTAACTTACACCTAGTAAAGTCGGAACGGAATCTCAGAAATTTTACAAGGATTTGATGGGCAGATGCTCCTTCAAAACTTCACGCTGCAGTGACAATACATTATGACCATGCGTAAAAACATAGAATAACAGCCCGTAAAATTCTGAGATTTCCGACGCTTGCTTTTGCAGTATTGCAAATTTACGAAAATACAAAGTAAAGTATTAATATTTGGATAAACTGTAAAATACGGTTATTCAGCTTGCATGTGTGCCTTTGTGGCTAAAAACTAAATTCTCCAAATTATGGATCAGCAAACTTTCAAAAATTGTACAAAATTAACTGACCTTTGCCCTGACCCAGAGCCTGGTGGGATTGTGACTGTTGCATTATGACCATTGGCGAGGTCGTCCCATTACTCTCACTCCCATCCTCTTCATTCCCATTCACAGTCGGTGGGGTCGTCGTCATTTCCATTCCATCCGAACTATTAACTAGTGGAAACCAGGGTTGAGGTGGCGGTACACCCAAGGAACGTCTCTTTAACTTGAGGTCAAGATTAATTTTCTTAGCCACTTTGGCAGGGGGAAAGGGTGGTCTGGGCTTGGGTTCACCCTCCCCACACAACGGCATGGGGTTCGCCGTCGTCGTTGTTGTCTCATCTCCGACCTCGGGCGTCGTCGGTGACTCAGTTGCCGACATCAACGGATTTTCAATCACTTCCATCGGTTCAACTTTGTACATTGCATGCATGGCGGGAAGCCCTTTTGACACGAATACAACTAAAGTCACGCACAGCTTCTTCCTCGTTGGGAAAGCTGACACCGGTCCATGTCTTAAAAAGGAAGGTGGTGGAAATTAAAGCTGGGAATCCAAATCAAAGTGCTTCCTTCGATTCAATCCACTGCCATTTATTCCCGTGTCTCTGGGTTTCTCAAGAAATTACCACCTCCAAGGATGTGTGGTGGTGAAAATAAAATGGAAATACCCGAATCCGAAGCTAGCGGTTTGGTTCCGGGATTTAAGTAAGTAGCTCAGCGTGCGTAGGATGGTGGAAGGGACCTTAGCCTTAGTGGCACAAGGAATAAATTGCGATTAGTTGTGTTTAGTGAAGAAGAAAAATGAGTTGGGAATTGCTCAGTGAAGTTTACTAAAGTGGATAATATGGAGATAATACTGGAGGGTCTCACTTTCCCGCGGAGTTTCCTTTTTCCCGTTTGGGTGTTGTGGGGTGCTCGGATGCGGGTACTGGGATGGATGGATTTCGGATGATGAAGACTTCTTTCAGGGTAGAAGTAACTCTTTTCTTCACCAAGGATCTAATTATCACTCCACACCATGGGGACACACAAAACACAGGCCATTGCCATTCCAATCCATCCTATTTAGCTTCCTTTTGGCTTTTCCTACCCTTCTAATAATTGAGTTTCCATATAAACTTTCAACGGAGGCAGTTAATCCGACCTAAAACGTCTTGAATAAGGATTGCTTCCTTCAAGACCAATCGGGATCCTTGTTGTGTTTGAATGTCCTTGTAAGTATTTTCCATCGGATTTTCACGCTCTGGTTAAACAACAAATCCTGGCTAAAGAAAACCCATCGTCGTCACACTTTATTTTGAGCGGACACGTAAAAAAAACGAATGGAAATCCTCAATTGCTTTTCTTACTCCTTTTCACCATCAAATAAATGTATTATTAAACACAACATTTACTAGGGATCAAATAATTGACTGGAGTTCTCTATTGAAACTACACACGTGCGTACTTGACTCGGGAAAACATTTCTACATTTATTTTTTATAATATTTCCAGCCGCCCCCGCCTCTGTCTGCACAATGTCAAGATTTCAATTAATATTGATATCCAGGAGCTGCAAAGTGCAATTCCCATGCACTCAAATGACGAAATGCAATGGGTTTGGAGTGGAGGGAAGTGTCGGAAACAAGACTGAGGTTGCCCAGAGCCAAAGAATTAATCTCCGGAAGGGATTTGGATGGGTTTAGCTTTGCAAATCGGACGTAAACAGTAAATGTTATCGTGTTGGCTTTAACTACTTAACTACGTATTTAATCCCACACTTAGTAAATGGGGGTGGAGGATGTTTGGCTCAGCTCTTTCAGCTTCTAGCTTGTGCCTGGTCGGAGAGTCAGACGTTGACTAGAAGACATATGCAGGAAATCTCCAATAAATACGTACGACTTGCCTTCCCTTTGCTACATTACACGGAGTTGTTGGGGAACGCACAGGATCCTTTTGCGAAATGGACGGGATCTTCTTTGGCAAAGCAAAAGGATTTTCGCACTCCTTCCCCTCCGATGCATGGATCCCAGCCGCCTTGTTTTTATATTGTGTCAAATTTTGTCGTTCTCCCCCCGTTCACCGCACCGGCCCTCATTGACACCCTTGTCAAAACCTTAATTGAAGGAGGCGGAGTTGCACTGGACTGGCTAAAGGATTTCACTACACTACAAATTAAAGTGCATCTGGACTTGTTTCATGTCAATCCGCGACTCAGGCAGGGTACAATGGCAAGGAAAGACACAGCTTTGCGAATTACACAATAAAGTTTGGGAGATGTCCTTTCTTTTTCATTTTCTTAGAAGGAAACTCATGCTCCGCATGGCATCTGTTCACAAAATGAGTAATTGGAAAATTAAGTTTGCCAATAATTGTATTATTAAAAGGAACTAATTCACTGGGAATTTCCCGAATTGCAGAATGTCCTGACATTTTGAGCTCGGAAATTTATTATCCTTATTTCAGTGTGTAAAAGGCATGAAACGGGCTGTAAAAGGGTTTATGAAACTCCAACACATCTAATAATGCAATTTTTGCTTTTACAATATTATTATGTCAGAAAGTATTACAAATAGCGCATTTCTAAAATCTGATGATCTTCTGGCAACCCAGCGTCTCAGCCATTAAAATGCCATTTTCTTCTCGTTGTGAGATTCTAATTCCGATTTTTGAAGAAACCGATATTCCGGACGCGGACATTAAGAAGGCTTGACAGAAATCCGATGAAAGTTACTGAGATTGAGTCAAAAATAACGTAGCGAGCCTAGAAAAGTATGTAAGATCTGGAATGCTCTGTCGAAATGTTTAAGTCTAGATTACAAGTACATATTTTAAATAGTAGAATTAATGTGTTTGTTTAATATGTTAATTTGTTAATTAAAAACTCCGAAAAAATTAGTATATAATCAATTGTTCAAAATTTAGTATAAGAAAATTCTATTTGGTTCTTAATTGATGACACTGTTAGAAGTATCAATGTACTGCAAAGTGTATTGTTAACAGGAATGTTATTGATGACTCTAATAAAATTATCCACAATCCACAAAATCCACAAGAATATTCTAAAGTTGATTTTACACAATTTTACACACATTAAAGTGTGTTGTTCATCAAGCAAATTCAAACCCACCATATCTAAACACGCATGATTAGTTTTCAAATGTAATAGTAATAGTGTGAGTTTGAATATCAAATGAACAGATTTTACTCACTCGTACTCAGCACTCGGGGGACAATGACAATTAATAAGATTGGAGGAGAGTGGAGTGGTGTTGGAGGGAGTTGATTAAGTGATCTCTTGAATGAAAGCGAGGTGATTAACATGTAAATTGAGTGTGGGGATCCAAGGCGTGTTTAAGCCTTTAACACTTTAGCCCAGCTAATGGACTCATATAAAATCATTTCCAGATTGCTTTTGCATGGGAAATGAAAGTGGGGATTTGACTCCAGGAGGAAAATTTATTTACACGAAGAATACTCTTCGGGTGCGTTGGAGTGCGTGCGGTGACATTTCCCACAGGATAAAATACAGAGTTTTACGAAGGTTTGCAAGGTTTTTGGTAGGACTGGCGTATTTTCTACTTGATTCCATCAATATCTCTCCTCAATTATGCAAATCCGAAAAGGATTTCCTTTGTTCTTTTATGCAACATAGGACGCGCTGCTTTGTCAGGTTGTGGCTTTTGAGTGAAGCCCATTGTTTTCCCTATTATGAAAACGAGTACGAGTATGAGAACTGGTCACGCGGAAGACCACGGTGGAGATCTTATAAATGCACAATTGTACATTAAGGAAATCTACAGACGCAAATTCTGATAAATTGAAAATTTTATTGCTTTACGTTTGACAAGTCTCTCCTCTCTGGAGTTACTGGCTGCTTAGGTAGTACATAGGAGTCAAGGTGAGGAATAGTAACGGCAATAAAAGTCAATTATATGCTAATTGTGACAATGACGTGGAAGCTTCATTTGAGTAAATTAACTAAATTTTTCAACAATCCTGACGCGCGTATTTAACAGGTTTGCTATTGCAAAGCAAACCTTCTAGTAGCATTACAATGAAACTTTGGAAATTTTGCAATTTTGACAAGCGCAAATTGGAAACTCATAATATCGGTTACCGTTGTTTTCTACTCAATCACTGTAACTCATATGCATATTTCGCTGGAACGATAGTACAGCAGACCTTATTGTAGCTACCATGACCCTGAATGAACCGCCAGATTTACGTCGCTCTCAAGAAATGTCATTTCACCATCCCAATTCGATTTGTTTTCTTCGCATTTTATTAGTATTTCCTCAATGATGTGTAGTTTCCCAATGACGCCAAACGAGAGCGCGTTGTGCGTTTGCGGTGAATAAACTCTAAAACACTGAACTGGCTATTACTGTTTTATTATTTCCTGTCGTATTGAATTTGTCGATCTGTCGTTCTATAAAATAATTTTATTGACCCAAGTACGTAACTTCACAAGGCTCGCGCGGCTGTGCCGTCGGGAGTTTTACATATCATTGTATCGCCCAGCCGAGGATGCCGCCTTATGGAGGGCCGTTTTAATGATAACCTAATGTGTCTTAAATGTATTTGTGGTAACGCCAGGCTGTATAATTGGTTCTCAAAATTGGGCTGGAACTTCAATCATTGTTATTCAGTTACGCATTATTTAAATACGAAGCTTCTATTTGTTGTGGCAGAGAGACATATTGTGTTCCTGAAATACGCTTAAGTACACAATATCGTACGAAATGTTTGCATTTTTATTACAGGGGACAGGCAGACATGATGTACGCAATAGTAATTGAAAAAACAGTTGAACTTCTGTGACTCGGGGGCCAGAGACAGAAGGCTACCTTGGAACTGCACAAGTCAAGGAAGGAATGGACGTCATTGCAAAATTTGGATGATATTGAACGATTGGATTTAAAATGAACGGAGATGGAGAAAACACTTGAGTATACAAAAGTAACGCATCATATCGAGTGACGACATCACGCCTTCAAATTTCATTTACCCACATTTGCAGGCATAGATTACATTCACATTTAGACATTAATGTCTAATTCAAATTTGAATGGGTTTGTGGGTGTGCTCTAATCCTTTACATACTTTATTTATCACGTCATTCATTACATTCATTTGTTACACATGGACCAATTTCCGGATTTGGTGCATGTTCAACTTTAAAGTAATACAACACGAATTTATACATTTACGCTGGGACTTCAATGAAGTAACGTTTGCATTGTTGCTGTTTTTCTGCATGGATTTTGAATTTGCGTGATGATGCATGAATTGACGAGTATTTTAATTTCGAAATATTAACGTCATGCCGTGATGTATAGGAAACATAAGAAGTGGACGACAACCCATCAAAAGAGCCAATAAGTTTACTTTAAGCAATTAGTATCTTTGACGTGTTAGCATTATATAATGCATAGGTGTGAAATGTGTAGTGTATATTCATTTATTACTCTTCTCACATTAGTATTCACAGAAACGCTACTAAGTGTAGAATCAAAGGTGGCGAAAAAGCAAAGTGGTGTCAACACAGGGATTTCTGCGTTGCAATTTCCTTGAAACTGCTAAACCATTCCGTAACGCAGATGCTGAGTTTGTATAGTGCCTAATATCATGAAACCCTCCTCAGCGGTAGTTGTACCACTTGCTGTGTTGACTGGAGCAAAATACAAATCTTTGGAGCCCTAGCACTTGACAAATTGTGAATTGAAATTCAGATATGGCTGGGCCAGGTTTTCGTTAATATGAAGGAAAATGGGCTTGTGTTTAGGATCCAAGTTTTCAAAAGTGAATGAGTTCATCCTCGGAACTCGAGTGGAGGAGGATTTTCACAGTAATCGCTAATCACTCCCCTTCTTCATCCTTGGATGTAGATCTCCGTCCGAGGCTTAATTCAAGGAAGAAAGTCAAGCGAGGAGCAAAGACCACCTTCTGAGTCACTTTCACTTCAACACTCCCAGCTGTATCCTTTCTCCGAGACACAAATCTCAAGGAAATGATAAACATCTTCACTTTTCTCGCTCCTATCGCCCCCTCCATTGGTGTACAGATCGTGACCATAAATACAATTCGCAGCAAACGATATTTGTAGAAAATACATTTCCTTTTTTTAAACTTAAGGTGGACTGCTTCATTGATTTCATAAGAGACTTCCAACAATTAGACAAAATCAAAATCCTTAGTCTCACAATTGAAGGAGGAGTGTACCGAGAATTAATAATTAATTACCCACTTATATTTGTAAACAAGTTCAGTTTATGCGTAGTTTGAAACTAGAAGATAAGCTCACTATATACAGGTTCATGATTGTGATCTGAAATGTAAACATCTAAAATGAAAAAATGGTAAGACTCCGATGCTTAACAATTCTAGAGCTTCAAGCCCACAAGACAAGAATTGATCCAACCACTTTTTATAATCCTATTATCTTTCCACCTCTACTAAAGAATTCTGTGCGGATCGAGCGATCAGATTTTTTTACGAAACCTAACCCGAATCAGGTCACAGGGCCTCAAAATTTATGCTTTCCCAAGAAAATTAATTTGGGCCAAAATTATGGCGTCATTCGGTAGATTCCTGGATTGTACAGAGCAAGCTTATTTATAAATCTAGCCCGAAGTTCCAATTTCGCCCATCTCCAGGTAAGCTAAAAAGCACAGACCAATGCTCCAAGAAGAATGCCCGGTAAATGAGGAAGACTCAATCCAATTCCAGATTTCTTACATGAGTGGATGCTGTAATAGAATCCCTTCGAAAAATTATGAGTTCCTATTATGCACACGCATGCTAAGCCGAATCTCGCCATACATCAGTCATTTCATAAAATGTTTCTATATAGTACATAGAACATGTAAACTTGATCTTGGCGATCCAGGTAGTTGCGTTATACCAAAGAGAGCAGCAAGGTTGCGTAAAATAAGGCACAAAATTTGTCCAGTTACCAAGTGCACACAATGAGCTAGCAAAAAACTGTTCAGAAAACTCAGGGAACGAGTTGATATAGGAAAGGAAAATACGAACTCCATCTTAGTAGGCTTGTAGCGAGTAAAATATCCGTCTGTTTATTACAGGGAGAACCTACTTTATGGTTCATAAGAATCGGTATAACACACACCTATCGTAAATTAACAATGTTGATGATTAGCGATTATTAAATGGACGCGTTGCATATATTTTACAGTTGGAAATTATAAAGATTTGGTAAAGAGAACCTGGATTGTAACATGGAAATACACAATTACTAAGATTCATGAAGAAGACGATTGAAAGAGTTGTATGAGACTTCAAGGTCGTGGGTGAGTTGCCTGGCTTGGTCATCCGTTAATTCTTCAGAGGCAGACATTTTGCCAAATGTGTCAATCCAGAACTCCACCTTTCCTTTTCCTTCGAAATCATCAGGAATGAGACTTAGGCGATTCATAGTGGTAAGAAGGTCCCGCACATCCTCTTGCAGTTCATCGACAGCTTTCATTCCAAGTCGAACTTTATCCATTGATGTGATAAACAGCTATTACCAAAAAAATTTACCAAAATTATTACCAAACTCTACATTAGTCTACATAACAGCAAAGTAAAATTTGATTGAAACTGCTTACAGCAACTATTTCGGCAATGCACTTGCTAGTATTTCCTTTGTCATCTCGAATTGTAATAGGACGATCCTCTTGTATCCTTTGCAAGGCAGCTGGGCAGTCAAGCTGTAGATAATAAACAAATTGATCAACAACTTTCTCCTAAACTGTACTGGACTCGAAACAGTCAAGTCGACTGCTTCTTGTTACCTTAAACTTCCGAACAAACATATCAACACTTAAGCAGTCTTCGTATCCTTGAATTAGTTTAAAGGCAGCTTTGTATTGCACAAGTAGCTTTGAACATGCTGCAGTGTATTCCTTCGGAGTGACGGCGTCACGAATGTAAGCCTTTTCTAACTGTTGAAGGGTTGTTAGGATTGAAAATAAATCCGCCATGTTGTCGTACTTCTCACGCTCCCTAGCATTTCTGTATAACTTGACTTCCTCATATAACTCCGGTCGATTCATATCACCTGCAAAAAAAAACAAAAAATTAAAACTATATTTTGCAATTTTGTATTTCAATAGCATATTAACAGTTTTACGTACCCAAAGGTTGCGTTCCACCCAAACCGGCAAACATTTTGAGCACCAAGTGAAGTCAGTCGCAGCCACAACCTTAGATTTCCGTCAAATGACCTTAAATTAGAGAGTTCAATATTAGCATCATTGCTTTGTGCATTGATTGACAATCTGCCATTTGCCATTATTACTACAATTTTAATTATTTTATAGTGCTTACCAGCAATGGCAAAAGTCGAGTACAGTACTTACCTACAAATGCGCGTCTAGACGTCTCCAAAAACTTCAGATCTTGGCTTTGGTTTTGGAGATTTTGTGTAAAACTTAACAGACTTGATATATGGCTGATCACAGTCAATGTTTATGACACTTTTACAATTTTGGCTGGGAATGAGTCATGCTCCATCTGTGGCCGTCGTCGTCTGCCTGCGCAAATCCACACCCCAGTCCGTCCTATACAGTTCCCCCTTATACATGGTAGCATAGCGTACGAATATTGCATTGGACTGCACACACAAGCCCCGCCTGTAGCATCGCATCCCATAAGAAATCAGGCAGCCACCGTGCCATACCGAAGTGCGTCGTCTTGCCAAGACTTGCCAGATTTTTTAACACATTCGAAGAAGGGGAGACTGGGTTAGGAAATGCGGCAAGCTGATTCTCGTAAGAAGGAAGGCAAAGACCGGGCGGCTTGGGTTCGCGTCTCCGCGTTTGCCTGTTTCAGTGCAACCTCATCTTTCTTCCCGGATCCACCATCACATCATCTGTCGCAGTGAACAGAAAAAATCGAATTCATTTAATTGGACTGTTGAGACAAAAGACTTGCTAAACAGAAATCATGGGTGTGGATATTGAGAATCTTTCTCCGGGTGATGGTAAGGACCAGTTTTTGATTTTTTGGAATTTGGATAGGAATTTATCAAGGAACTAGCTAGCACACCTTGCCTTGGCATTGGCACGCACGGTTCGGATGGAAGCCGCCATAAAATAGGAGTCGGCTTGTGCCGGCGGCTGTGTATTATTTAATGCGACGGTACAATTAATTACGTCGTTAGTCGTTAGATAGATCATAGGCGTTGTCCGCTTCAATAAAGTTTAGTAGTTTGAGGTTGGGAGGGCAGCTTTCTAAAGCATGGAGGCTTGCATAGCTAATTTGATAAGATTTGGAGATTCAGCTAGTGACTAGCAAAGCTTTGAGTAAATTAGTATCCAAAATGTTGAGTACACTTCCTAGTCAGACAATGGCAGAAGTGAAATAATATTTTGGAAGAGGAACTACGTCTCCGAAAGTAGACTTTTCTTGGAATCACAATTCCTTCAAAAGTAGAGCCGGTGAGATACAATTTAACGCAGTTTTGTTAGTGTGAGTGAGGCTTTTTGAGGGTAGAATGCCAGCCAATGCAATTTATTTTTATTTTAATGATTTAGGCCGTACATACCCCAAGACTGGACAGACTGTCGTTGTACACTACACTGGAACATTTACTAATGGAAAGAAATTTGATTCATCCCGCGACCGTGGGGATCCCTTCAAGTTTAAGATTGGCCGTGGTGAAGTAATCAAAGGCTGGGATGAGGGCGTCGCTCAAGTAAATCAAATTCTTTACTCGATTACCATGCTCAACTTCGGAATAGAAATTAAACTGTCGATGTTTGTTGATTATAGTTGAGCGTAGGAGAGCGAGCTAAGCTGACTTGTTCTCCCGACTATGCCTACGGCGCTCGAGGACATCCAGGTAGATTATTTGTGGACATATTGTTGAAATTGATTAATTTTTAAAATTCGCGTTAAACAAAGTTGTTTTTCTTCCTTTTCAGGTGTGATTCCACCGAATTCCACCCTTATCTTTGATGTAGAACTCATCCGCGTTGAGCCATGAAATTCCTAAACTTCCGTCATTATCAAACCTAACATTCTTTTTTGAGTTATTTGTGTATGGTAAGATTCAACATTGCAATATTGATGTGAGAAAGAAAAAACTTGTCATGCATGTCAATTTGTGGCTCTACTATCTTGTCTGGTTTAAGTCTGACAGTATCCTTGTCCCTCAGTTGTGTCGAAGTAGAGTAAGAGTAACGACATGACTTTAGCATTGTAAAGTTGTATTGTAATTCTTAATGTGGTGTCAAGTAAATCCAATTCTATGCAATTTTGTCGTTTTAACTTTAGAAATGAAGTTAGTGAGCAACAATGTTATTGATGTATGGTCTTCAAATAATACCATTTGTCACTCCTCAGTTTTTCGAGATTCATTTCACATTTATTTGTGCGTCCTAAGGCTTTGGTTTCAGTTTACCTCCGTCCCTTACACTTGTTAGACTACTCCGTTAAAATCCTTACTATTTTAGTTAAAGTTAGAATATAGGTACAATTTAACCGAATACCAGATTAGAGTACAATAACAATTTCTCAATAATACATTCGATGGTTCATCCAATTTAAATTGAGTAGTTAGGGCGTACTTTTTCCTAATCACAATACGAATGTTTTAGAAATCCCGGGCCTTCAAAATTAAGATTAATACATCCAGGGGGTTTACAGTACGAAAATAATACTACTAGTTCAGGGGAACAACTATCACGATCATGTGGCCTACAAATTAAGGTTCGTCAAATACTTTTGGACAGCTTGTTGTAGTGGACACGATCAATAAGGGCTGAAACAATACTTCCCGGTATCCGTTGATGCTCTTTGATGAGGCCTTCAATAGCACTGGCAGCCTGAAACAATGCACGCACATGTGTTAATACAACAATTATGAAAGAAAACTTGCATTCAATTATATAAAGTATCGAATTCGAACTACTTTCGCTTACCTTACGAGTTAATGACTCGGGAGTGTCAGTTGGATCATACGGAATGGGCTTCCCAATAAATGTTTTCATTTTAACAGGGAAAAAACCATAAAGTGGAGCAAATGGTATACTTGTTTTGCTGTACAACCAATACCAAAGTGTGTGTCCAAACTGTACAGTTCGGAATCCTAAATCAAACCGAAGTCAACATTATAAATACCAAATATAGTACTTTTGATTTGATTGTGTAATTACTTACCCTCTCTGATATTACGAGTGAACATCGGAATTATGGGCTGAAATTTACAATAGGATAACATTTTTTAAAAAAGCAACGAATCATCTGGTCTGAATAATTTGAAGCTCTGGCCAATAAACTTATATTGGATATGTAAACTTACTACTTGAGCATCTAACGCGACTTTGGCAAAACCGACTCTGTTTTTCCACAGTAATTCATAATTTTCACTGCCAAACTGAGCTTCATACACACCTCCTGGTGCAATCGCTAGAAGGCAACCTTCTTTCAATATCCCTGAGCAAGTGTGCACAGTTCCAGGAATCACTTTAAATGCTTCCATTAGTAGGGACCAACCTGTAAGTTAATGAGATGATTGAATTAGGATGTGACCTTCAAGGCAAATAAAAGAACTAAAAGTAAGTGCTATTTGACGTGCCTGGAATTTTGAAGAGAAATCGATCTCCCACAGATCGAATCAACCGACCTTTATACAATATGCATTTTGCAAGGACGTAATAAAAATCAATCGGAATTGCACCATGATAATACACAATTAAAGCTGGTCCCTCATTGGGAATATTCTCTAAACCTTCGCATTCGTAACCTGTTGGAAGTATATTTGTATTTATTACTTGGTAACGTGTACTGTTTGCAAACTGTGAGGTTTAATGTACCATGCCAAATCCAACCCTGAGCATCCCAAATAGCTGCCAGGCTTTTCCGAGCACCTTCCCAAAAATCTGATTTATATGCATCACGGAGTCTATGTCTGTATTCAACAATCTTGAATCAACTCAAGAAATCTTAAGTTTAACAACAATTAAATATGTGACATGCACTTACCTATGCCACTTATGAATGACAAGGAAGAGAGCACTACTGTACAGGAAAAATAAAATTAGGAAAGGAAGGATAAATGATATGATGATTGGAGTAAAGAGCCATCCGAGCCATCTGGCATAGTCAATGTCCATATCAACAAGCTCTATAAAAATAAAAATCCATTAGTCGCATAATACATCTCCCCGTAAATATATCTATCAAATACTTACTAAAAACCCACCAAATTGTGGACACAACAAAATTCCCGTCCGCATCCTCAGACGCTTTTTGAAAGGCTTCACTTTTCAGGCTAACCACCGATGGTTGAACACTGTCATCGTTCTCCAAAAACATGGAATGATTAATTCCTGAATCCGTCCCTTTTCTTCTAAATTTTAATACTGATATGATATGACAGGAGTCCAAATTCCAATGATGCTGAAAATTCGGTTGCGTGAATCAAAAAATAATAAATTGTTGTCAACTAGGAATTTGGGTCCGGCTTGTGAATGTACTTGTCACATTTCACAGGCACTATTTAAAATATTGTAACGTCAACATTAACAAACTACTTATATGTGTGTAAAGTTATATTGATAGTCACTTAATTACTAACCGAATATCAGTCCAATGTCTATTTTAAATGCTGCGCCGCCTTCGAAACAAAACCTCGGCTCGGCAAATGAATAAAATGTTTCATTTCACCCGCACTACTACTGCCATGCCGCACTACTGGGCTATATCAAATCACGAATGCGAAATCCGGTTTTTCCTTTTTTTTTGTCCATTCGTTTTACATGCAATTATTTTCAGGTACATGCCTACTGAAAGCATAAAAACTAGTGTGGCAGGCTTGTTTTTTTGACATGTGTATAAGAATTATTATTGACGTGACGTGTTTCCCAAGTACATGGTCATCATCGTTGTGTTGTCATCATTTGGGGTACATCGGGAGTGTGTGCTCATATTCATTTGACATTTCATCAGGAACATTTTTTCTTAAGCATGCGTTATTTTGAATATTAAACAAATCCACAAGATTGGTATTGAATGGATAGGATAGTCGAACCGAACGCGTTGAAAAAAGTCTTAATGACGAAAACAAGTGTGTTGTGGTCAATTTAAGTTTGGCTAACTAGAATACTTAAATTAGTTTGTTAAATTCAATTTAGACAAACCAGATGCCCGCACAATAATATTGATCTATACATGTATTCCAGTCTTGCCTTATTTTTAAATAAAATACACGTATGAAAAAACAAGTATGGCATTTCACT
This sequence comes from Orthonychiurus folsomi, assembly GCA_036851895.1. Lineage (NCBI taxonomy): Eukaryota > Metazoa > Arthropoda > Collembola > Poduromorpha > Onychiuridae > Orthonychiurus > Orthonychiurus folsomi. Next base: position 2,672 of record JAAXYW010000049.1, on the reverse strand, counting down.
ATAGTTTATCCACCGCCGGTAAGGTCTATGCGAACTTTCTCCATGCTCCACCATACCACCACGTCCTGCTCGTTTCAAAGAGAAAGCAATACGTGTGGATTTAATTCGACAAAACACCTTGCAAACTGTGGGATTAAAGTACAACTAAACAACAAAAGGTATGGTCCTTAGCACTAGAAACAGCGGCTGGATTCCAGAACGTATTCACACCTTAAAATGCACCGATGTGCAAAATTAGGCCCGACCCACATTATGAGCTCTAATGGGGTTCGCGAATTTCGCATGCAACACAAACAAGCAAACCCAGCGTTTCAAATGTTTTCAAATTGTTTTATTAAGCTGTTGAATCATAATTTGTTGTTTTTGATACCATGAAGTCATTGTTGTACAAATAATGGAAGGGTTTAGTTATGGGCGGTCTTCTTGGGAGCGATGATTCCCTCCAGCTGGATCTACATAAAAACAAAGTCATACAATAATTACTTGAACAAACGGTAGACATTTCAGAAAATGCGTATGATCATACTTTGATTTGCTGATTTGTTTGTTTCATAAACTGAATCTCTTCATAATGTCGTTTTTCCTCTACACGTTGTTGACTTTTGTATTTCTCCTCAATTTCATCCAATTGGACTTGTAGTTCTTCCAAAGAATTTTCCAGCGTGTACCGCTCAGCCGCAACGTCAGCCAATTTCTTTTCCAAATCTGATCGTTTCGATTCTGCCATGAGTGCCTTACGCATTGCAAATGCAGCTGAGCTGTCATACAACTCCCGATAAGCGTTCATTGTTGTATTGGCTTCGTCACGAACTCTAAGGAGAAGGAGCCCACGTTCCGCGCAATTGATTGTTACTTGCCGAATAATTTCATCTATGAAAATGTTCGGTCAGTGCTCAACTTACTATTGTACCATAAACTAATTTAAATTATTCTTCATTTCAATTTACCAAAGCATTGAGAATACCTGCAAGTCAAATAAAATTTCCAAATTAATATTTCATCACCGTAGCATACAGAATATATATTTAATTATCCGATTACAATTCCCTCCGAATGGGACAAAGGCCGGTTTGTCGCGCTTGTCTTTGTTTCAATCGAGTATTCAATTGCTCTTCAAGAGCTATTAAATCCGCCCTGGTAGCCGGAAAATTACTAACCTGCATAATTTCAAATTTCCTACTTACATCTTAAGTTCCCATACACTAACTAAACAGCACAAAGTTGAGGTTACGGCTTGTCGCCAAAGATTTCCATCGACTGTCCATTCCCGAGGAGGGAGAATTGCATTGAAGATTTCCTCCGCTTCCTTTTTGCTCAATCCCGCATCTTGACATTCCGAGGACTCTGATGTTATTGCAGTTGCAGTACCGAATGATTTTGGCTTTTGTTTTTAATTAAGGTTATATCATCAATTTACTATGGTTTGTTAATCAACTGTTTTAATAGTGCACATACTCGGTAATATTTTGTTGTCTGCTTCACGACCAAAACGGGATGATCGTATCTAACCAAAGTGGGTGGGAACATGGACTCCACAGCAGAAGATTCGTCCTTGCGACCATCTATTGGGGTTGAACCGCCGATATCAGAAGACATTTTAGACACCGAGTCCATTTTGCTCTAAATTTCCTTTTAGCTAACGTTTTAGCTCTCGCTTGGAATGGAAAGCTCCTTTTCATAAACCGCAATGCAAACTAAGCAAATCTTCAACAACAAATGCAGCCCTGATGCACAAACATGTTTGCATTAAAAACTCCGTAGCAACCTCAAATTTAAGTCAAATTTTTAGAATGTTTTTGCTCCGTATGTTCTGGACAACAATTTTAGTAAATTGAATCCGGAAAATATAACCCAAAATGTAAATTAATTATTCAAAATTGGCTAAGCTAAGAATAGTCGAGTTCAAATTGAAAAAGAGAATTTAACTCACTCAGGATACGACTTGCGTCCGACTTATCCCCGGAATCCCCTAGACGGATCATGTTTTTTGCAGGAAAAACGGAAGTCTGTTTGAGTCTGTTCCGGCGCCACATGCCACATTGGAATGAAAAATGGTGAACATAATCTTAAATTGGCACAAATATGCATTGCTTGGAAGCATTACACATGAATTGAACGTTACTAACAAATTTATTCTTATTTCTAATTCTTGATATGCATTTATTTTCTGATAACACATCTAATTCTAAATCCGGTTCAGTTAATTTTGAAACTTTGCTTTTCTGAATTACATTAAGTAAGGTGCATTGACTTTTACAAATTTGAATGCAAACAGCTGTATCACAATGTAAAATCTGACTTAACCAATTTTGGATTTTTTTGCCACTACTGGCACAACCCCGTCATCAACGCCCTCTTGAATACTTTGAGATCCAACTTCAATATTTTCACGGCGACGAGACTTCTTAGACGGAGATATTTTCCAGCCCAAGTCCTTTGACCCGTCAATTCGCTTCTCCTTTTCATGACGACAGACGTTGTCAAATTTGAAGTACTTTTTCGGATCACTTCCAAAGGACCATAGTCCCACTCGTAGATACATAATGATGTCAGACTCAATGATAAAATCTCGGCCTAGAATCACAGCGTAGGGGGAATCCGGAACAAGAAGGAAGCTAACATCCCTCTTCGTTTCTCCATTGTGCCAGGTGACTTCCAGCTCAGCTTCTTCT
>JAAXYW010000048.1:0-76304 GCA_036851895.1 Orthonychiurus folsomi | reverse complement strand
AAAAAAGGAAAACCACAATTTTTGATTTTGCCGACGGCATGCCGTAAGCAAACCGACGGCAAACGGATCCGAGTATAAATCGCAGAAAAAGCATGCCGTCGGTAAATTGGCGAAAAAGCACGGCAAGAGCACGGTAAATGGCGAGTATAAACCAGGCGTTAGTGTTCCTGCCTAAGATATTGTATCACTGTCAAAAACGTAGGAACACCGTGGCGCATCAGTTCTATTTAAAAGAACCTTGCACGCAGCACAATGATATAGGGTGGCAAAGAAATAATTGAACATCCTGAGTAAGTTGCTGGAGATGAACTTGAAATTGTTTGCTTCAGTTTTGTAAAGAAAGTGAAATGTGGGTTCACTGTCGTAAGTCCTACCATTTTGCAGAGTTTCCCCGTACTTGAGTAGAAATCTTTCATTTGTGCACAGTCACTACCAACTTTTCCACATACGGGAGTTATAGGAATCATTTCAAGTGAAAAACCTTGGAAGGAATAATGATTTAGTACAGAATCGGACCCTTGGCTAAAGCGCAAAGCAAAGGCGTCTTCTGAGAAGAATGAGGAAGTGGAATTTGCTTTATTTCTTTTCGTGCGTGTCTATGCTTTCTCCGCTATATCCCAGATTGCGAAGGAAAGAAAAGAAAGGTGAAAGCGAATTTCTTCCTGCACCGTACTTTGGAGTTGTTTGATTATTCTTTTTGAGGTCATGTATTTTTCCATATAATAATAAAAGGCTTTTGGGGGCTCAAATTCTTGAAAGAAACAAGACAATAAATTTTATTGAATGCAGATGTAATGCCGCTACGCCTTTCACCATTATTGCGCAAGCACTGAGAAATTCAATTCCTGCAGGATCTTCCAAGGTTTGCCCTTCGCATAAACCATTATAATAAATCCAATGCTTGGAATGCTATGCAGAATCCAGGGAAGGAATTATGGAGGAATGACTTTGGAGTTTAATAGAATGCTAGGAATCCATGGAATTCATTTTACATTGCAAGAACTATAATAACGGCATCTTTTGTCATCACTCCATCCTCATCCTTTCATAATTCATACAGCCAATAAGGTTTAATTAGGGGTGGGGAAAGAAGTAATTTTATGGACTTGCTTGAGTGCAATTCATTACATTCATTCTTAAATTGGGTAGGATAGAACTGGTCCTGGTTTTTTTTATTTCTACGCCTAAAGTTAGTCATTAAGCTAAGTATTTATTTGAAGGTCACTCATTTGTAATCGCACATGATTTATACAAACTACTACCGACATTCTGACGCTAAAGACGGAGAAATGACAATGACTGCAGGCAGATCAAAGGCAAACGTTCCGTGCCTTTGCACAAAGCGCGAAACCCATTCAAATAGATTAGCATGCTTTGGGTGAGAGACAGCCTGTTTGAAAACCAACTCCACAACTCTTTGTATAATGTTTCTCTGCTCTTAAACTCCAACATACATTTATCACACTCCTCCGACTGACTGACTAACTGACTGAGCTGGAAGTGTGTAATTATTTGCTGAGCAAATACAATCTATTTCCGAAAGTCTTGAGTACATATTTTATATTAATTTTCCACAGATGCACTCTGCCGCCAATGTAATGTGCCATCCGAAATATTTGATGTGTTTTTCTGGCTCGGCTACTTCAACAGTTGTCTCAATCCTTTTATCTACGCCTGCACATCTCGGGAATTCCAAAGAGCTTTCCGCCGTATCCTTTGTCGCCGTCGACCACCCCGGCCCCATCTCTCCCGGGCCATTTACAGGGCCAACATGCAAAATCGGTGCACGGATCGAAACTGCAATGGGAATTCCATTCCACTTCAACCGATTCATCACTGGAGTTGAGATTTACACCATCCATCAATCCAACGCTTCGGAATTCGTATGTAGTCATGAACAGCAAGCTCCACACTGGATCCCATGTGCAATCCCCTTTCTGCACAACAATTACGTGACATTTATCAAATCGCCATTTAAAATCCATTCTTCCGCTCCTGAGGATCAAATATCGAGATTCAATTAGGATCAAATCCTTTGATATCAAATTCAATGGTATTAGTCACACGACTAGCTGTCGTCGTCGCTCCTTAGAATAGAGAATCCTCGCTTGTAACAATTTGAATCATTAATTTTATGGAACATCGTAGGGTGCTGTATTTCCTGAGCTGAGGCTATCGTCGCACAATTTGAATCCAGTCCAGTCCGTTTGTCTTTAAAATAATTTCCCAACGCTATAGCGACGAGATGGGGGAAAGTACGCACACCATATTTCACTGTGGGTGGTTTTGGTTTTGGTGGACAGCCATTGTTTTGAGAAAAATGACCTAAATGAAATACGGCCTGGCCCGGTGTGAAAATGAAAGTTTGTTTGACTTCAGATGTTCCTTTTTTTTATGCGACTGTGTTGGACTCCAAAAGGTCGAAGTCCAAGGAATATGACACAAAGGGTGGGCGTGTATTCGTGCGAGGATGACATTACAGGAAACACGTCGTGTTCTGTTTCACACATATAGAATGCTCAGAAGCTGACCTGAGGAGATGTCATCTCCTTATGTAGGAGACCAGGTAATCGCTTCAGAATCTGGACCGTTGAGCCAATCCCAACATTATCCTCATATTTCTTCTCCACCACTGACTTTCCCTCCCCACTTCACTCTCAGTGGATCCGTAGAACTAGACAGACATGTATTTCCAGGTGTGCATGTTTTGACAAGAAACATATCCGTGCCGTCGTAGTGGGAGAGACAGAGTATTTTGATACGCCCCTATGATATGATTCCTGTCTTACAGGATGTGACAATATTCTTACATGGCGAAACGCGGCTACAAATCCCTTCTTTCCCCCAACAACAGCAAAAGAAAAGAAGTCCAAGAGCAATGCAGGGAATAAGTTAAAATGTCCTACGTGTGTAGTCGTTAGAATTCCTGCTATTGTGGACGCAAAGACTTGAGCTTTACTAATTGTGTTATGTAATGGCTCCGCTTCTAGTTGTAAATATTTGGATTCTGGGTGCTGACCTAACGGATGGGATGCCGTAAATCAGAGAAAGCAACTTGGGGAGACACAAAAAGTCACGATTCGCATTAGGATGCGTATTAAGTTAATATCATTGTTCTGTTTCTAATTTTAAGTGGTTTGTGGGCGTAAGGACTGAATCATTAAAACTGAACTGGGAGAGTATATATTCTGAAGAGCAGATTCAATGGAATTATGACATACAAATTTATTGATGTAAGGTTTTGGTGATCCCACGCCGAGCTTTGTGTGTTGTAAAGAATAAACATTAATTAGGAAGCCCTTAGGGCTAAGGAGCCTGCCGCATAGGATCAAAAAGCGTCAGTTTAATATAATGATACAATGATATTTAAACAGCTTTGCTAAGTAAAGTATGCGTTTTAGTTTAAACATGAAGGAGGAACACTTGGGGTTTTTGCGGAAGTGAGGGCATGATTTTCAGCAGAGCCGTCCGTAACACGTTAAAAATTAAAAGTATTCCTCAAAACTGTAGTCTCGAGCTGGAATGACGTAAAGCGCGAATGTTAAGTAATTTTTTGAAAGGCAGTAGGGTAAAGTTAGCTAGCTACATGTTGTCTTGCAAGAATCGATTTCACGAAACGTTTAACGTGGAACGGATCTTGAACCTGACCGTTGCATTGCAATCCAATCCCGAGTACCTGTTTATGATTTTAAAGTTGAATTTAAATAAGACATGTCTATGTTAATTATAATTGTCACAATCCTGCCCCGTCGTACCTGTTAACTACTATATTCGTAGTAATACCAAGGCAAATATGTCGTAGATCTTGTGGGTGTATGGTTTTTGTGCTTCCGCAAAGAAGTAATTTATTAATTATGTGGATGAATTGTGAATTGTTTATCGCGTTCGATTTGCTTCAAAATATTCAAATATATTAATATATAAAAATGTAATAATTAATTATAAAAATATCTATATGTTGATTGTTTCTTGGTCAGAGTGGAGGTCCTGGTTCGATTCGGCTTTACGAGTTGGAAAAATCGGTGATGCTTGTTTTACGATCAGGATTGGTAATTAATTGACATAATTAAGTCGTATTTATTTGGCATTCTTGCTCCTGTAATAAAATGTATCAAATGTATGTGTGTGTGGGTGGGATTTATTTGTTTGCTGTGATTATCGCTCTGGCAGGAATGGCACAAATAACGAACCCTGCAAACTTACTGAAACTTCTTCCTCGGCACCCCATGCTTGCACTGCGTGCAGTTGTGTTGGAACTGGCAAGATTCATTAATCTTAGCACAGAGTCTCATCAAGTCCTTTGAAAGCCGAACGCTTGGTGGACGGTTTCTGCGGCTTACAATTAAGTAAACCAAGATAAGCTGCTTGCTGGGCTGTACTTTTGAAATCAGAATCAAGGTGTTAAAAACAAATTCAGAAATATTTTATTTTCGAGATTTCCTTCCATTCAATTCAATACCACAGAAAGAATGCTTAGAAGTGGCATTGTTAACATGAAATACTTGAAGGTTGTGGTGCGCAAACAAAGTTCAATCCCTCATAATATTTCTTTTCTCCAATTGCAATTAAATTCCTAGGCGTGAAATACAATACACTTGAAGGACTTCATTGAATTGCTATCCAATAATGTAGCAACCTGACGCGACAATTCTTGGGAAGTAATTTCAAGGGGTCTTGCATACAGCGGATGGAATAAAAAAAACCTTTTGTAGCATTTCTATGTGTACATAAACATTCCTTCAGGACTTTTCCATCATTGTGTGGTTAATACACCTTTGATTTCGCTTGTACATCGGGTTCGGATCTTCAATTGACCCTCGGCATAGAGAATAAATCATCAATCACGCGATGACCAACTGTTACAACCCTAGCCTCACGTTATGCATTTACTTACACATTACTTGCTCACGCTGGAAAATTCCATCCAATCTTTGAAACTTTTAAGGAATATAAAGACATTCAAAATGAAATTGGAACATGGAAGTTAGGTGAGACTGATGAAACGTAAAGGGGAGCTGCAATTATATTACGGGAGCTGTAACAAAGTGAAGTCATTTATTCAATCTTTGTGCATTGATATGACAAGGAAACTTCTTGGAACTGTCACAAAATGTTGAGGGTGACGCAGGAGCAGGAGCACCTTCACAACTGCCTTGAGAGTGAAAGTACAGAGAGAGTTAATATTTTTTCGGGTTGAATCCCTCACAACTTTCTAAATTTCTTTTTCTTTTGAAACTTTCATGCCGGTTTAACTCCAGAAGTATGAATATGAATGCAGTATGAATAAACGATTCTTAATTTAAAGCCTAGGGTTGAATTCATAAACTAATTTAAATTAAAAGTTCCTGGAGAACGACACTGCTATCACAACTATAGGAACGTACATAATACATACGGATGAAGGGAAAGTACACAAAGGTACTTCACCGTACCTGTCACGTAATTATTTCCTCTTGGGACTTGCCAGGGGTCATTTACTGAGGTTGCACGGTGATTTGTGTGCCTTATGCTTTCCGCTTCTTATGGTTTTCTTCATGTTACCCACACAAATACAATTTTGTGTTCCGTATGAAGTATAGCTTCCTGGCACGTTTTGAACTTTCAAGGTTTTTTCATACTGGGACGTGTATTTTTCTCCAGTTGGGAGGACGAACAGTCGGATTAATCACGTACCCTTGGCTCGGTCCGTAAACTGATTCCCTGCTGGCTGTGTGGCCCCCTACCATTAAATCCATTACCCACGACAAATAAGCTAAACATTGCCGGTGCCGTTTAGTTATTTGAATTTAAGAGTTTTCTATCCACACATGTCCATCTACTTGTATTAGTATTGTGATTTGACACAAGGAAAACAAGGACGGGAATGAGTGTCATGAGAAAACCCAAACACTCCACTGGATCTGGAACGGATGCTTTTACAATACAAATGCTGGTTGCAATTCAGATCCAAATCCTCCTTCCCGAGAATGAGATCAGAAGTGCCATCTTAATCGAAATTGAATATGTTTGAATGGGCAAGTATGAAATGTTATGTCGTCATAACCAGGTGCCCCTTTCACCAGAAAACCTGTACATTGCTCTAAGACGAAAGCACTCTCCTTCAGGAGTAATGCTATTTGTACCCGTCGATCAGTATTCGCATGTCAACCCAAGCAGTGCTGCAAGTGTTGTCCTTATGTCGGCTCAAAATGTGGTAGGATTTGCAGGGCTCTTCCACCCATATGACAGGTGAAAGTGCACTTTTCTCCCTCCGGAATTTGACATCAAGTCCATAAAAAATATGAAATAGCTGGAAAAAAGCCTATAAACCCCAACTAGGGAATACATTCAGAATAAATTATTTTTAGCTTATCTTTTTACAAGAAATGCAATTCCCTTAAGATACACTATTTTTAAAATAAAAAAACAATAAAAATGATAACATTGCGCAATAAAGTTTAACTCAATATCATAATTCACACAATTATATTTGCAAGATTTTCCATTCCTACTAGAAAGTTTATAAAAAAGAAATTGGTAAGTGTGCTCGATTTTTGCGCTGAATTAAAGAATTCGGAGCTAGCCGATCAGAGCAAGGTAAGCGGCGAAGGAATGTCGAGCCGAGACCTTACTTGCATGTAATTTGCTTGCAAAAAATATTCGCTTCGACATTTTCGAAATAAGGCATCCAAATGTGACTCAATTCCATATCTTACTGTTCGCTGAGGAATTGTCACGATTGCAATGTCACAGAGGGCACTTGGGAACTGATCAAATTGAACTAGTGAAAGGCACCGTTGAATTTCTAGAGTGCAGGGATTTTTCAAAAAAATCTAATAATAATCTTTTAAAGTTCACGCCTCCTTCAAATCCCTTCTCAAACCCCAAGATTCTCACCATCAAACGAATCCGGAATCTCAATATTTGTAGATCAACCTATACATATCTATTTGTAGAAATTATATATGATGTTCTGCAACTTCCTCTTTCATCCCACATAAGTAAAAGCTAATCAGACATCCGCTTCAGGGAATATTTTGGTCATTTCCTTTTCTCATTACTACAAAGTTTAATATGCATGATTTTTTGAGTTGTTTTATATAGTCTGGGTTCTGTCTGAGCACACTCCTCTGACAATATTAATTCATTAATTGGAGTCTATGTTTAATCAGAATTTCAGCAGTTTGCAAAATATCGAATATTAGAAACTTGTTCAAGCGCCATTAAGTTTTGTTACACATACATGTAAGTGGTAACCTCGCGCTTTGTTTTATTCTTAACCTTAAAAAAAGACTTTTTCGGCGTCTGAATATTCGACCTTACAGAAAGACATCTTGTTTGCATAACGGAAGGCACTGTTGTATAATAATAACCCGAACCGCAATTATCAGATGACCTCGTTTATGATTTTACTCGTAATTCTCTCCTTCGTCATCATGATTCAAAAGTTAGAGCACTCTCAGAAGAAATGCTGCCAGAACAGAAGGCAGTGTAAGTGTAATTATTCATTTGCCTGACTCCATACCCTCTTACGTCAGTGTAGACCTGCTATCTTTGTTTGACATTTCATTTCATGAAGGCCATGGTGTTTGGCATTGTTCATTACTTTTTTGTACCAGGAATCCATTCCTTGTAGAATGTTTCCAGGTGAATGGGTGCACTCAATTTGTAATCATTTTCTATGAAGCTTAGCGTGCTGTTCACACATAGAGAGGCTGAATGGTGAAACCTTCGAAGGATTAATTAAACTCAACAAAGCAAGTCAGGTGGAAAAGTGATTGACTATAAAAAACGACGGGTTCCTTTGAAGTCCATGACTTTGGTTGAGGGTTGACCCACATTGAATCTCGCACCGGTTGTTTAAATGCAAATAAGAAAAAGCGTTTAGCTGGAGGTTCAAATCAACAAGAGAAAACCATACCCATTTCCTTCGATGTTGTTGACAATTGAGATGTTCATGCTTTTATGAGTAATCTATTTTTGAAACTCCTCACCCCAAATGAACCCGCCCATTTTCCATTTTGAGGAATTAAAAAAGGATCAGTTTTAACCATCCCGTTGTTGTTTTCCGAACGGCCAAAAAAATGTGGACGCTAAGAGGATGAAAGTAGAGGCGGAGAGAAGTGAGTAGCGAAGAAAACTTGCGGGGGCACGCATGTTGATTTTATTTGACCGTCGACCTGAAAACAGCTTAGGGATTGAGGAATGGGCTCCATGGAGCAGGATTATCAAGTGGAGTGTTATTGCAAGAAAGAAAGTGGTTTTCACCCAACCATGATATTATGTTATATCGGTTTCCCACTTGTACGACTCGCCTCATTGGACAACATCCAAACTGCACAATACAAACCAGTCACTCAAAGTTTCACTCTGTGCAACCCTCCCTTTTTACCCTTCCTCACATTCGTATTCTCTTCCTGAAAAATCCGAGGGTCAGGTGCAATCAGTCACAGGCGAGTAAGGAATTAGATATTAATTGTATTCTTTTTGTGCTCTAAGCTATGACGTCATTCCACAAGTGTTGCAAACTATACACTTATGAGTACGTAAAGTCTCCATTGTAGCTTCATTTTAATAACGTTATACGCCTAGCATTGCAAAACCAAGATTACAGACTTTGCGACTTACAGCGAAGAATCCTCTGGATAAGCAAAGGACTTTGAATTTTAGTAATACAAAACCGGGGATTGGGGAAACGTTGCCAGGATTCTCATCGCTAACTACGTCGCACCAAACCCCTCGACCTGAATTCTTCGTGCAGTATCATTTTCACTCATCTCACCCTACCCTCAGGCTTTAGTCTCATTCGACATGTGTGTTTACTTTGAATTAGGATGCGCATTTTAGGAGGAATACAGATCATGAGATCCTCCTCAAGCCTACCTTCCCGGATGGATCTAGTGTTGGCTGGAAAGAATCTTCCAGGAGTGGGACGTGACACGAAACCCATTAACCTTCCGTACGTGCCAAAACAAAGATCTTTCAGTCTACTCACCACTCATTATTAAGATATACCTAACTAAATCTTTTCCTGGTTATTGAGTTCCATTAACCCTTGAGATTGGGCAACTCATGCGCTACAAATAACAAATAATTACATAAGTGACCCTGACGAGCGTGACCGCCTATAGGAGTATGAATCGCGAATATACGTAAAAGCTGCAGGGAGCTATGGAATACGAGGGGTCAATAACAGAAATACGAAGGACAGTTTTATATCAAAGGATTTTGGAGCCCTTGTGTGAGTGATTGCGGTTCACATTGTGGAAAGCCTACCATCATGACTGTTCAACATTTGTGGGAAGGAAATAGAAAAGATTAATTAGGAATTGTTGATGTATTTGTATACAAAAATCCTTAATCAGGGTATTGTGACTGTGAGATGAGTAAATTTAGCCAAGCAAAGGATCAAACAATGGAGGGCGCGTGCCGAATTAAATAACAAAAACTAAACAAAACAGAACCCAAACAATCGAAAAGCCAAAGCTAAAAATCCTAGACGTGGGTCTATTAACATTAAATTAAACGCAAACAACTCTGTCCCTGCCCTCAGTGAATACGGCAGCCAGTAACCTTAGAGGAGGCTGTAAACAATTAAGCTCAACTCATTTTACATGGATAAGCCACGCCGACTGACTAATGATTTTACTAACAAATTTGGAGTTGCGCGTGTCATTGCTTCCTTCATTACTGTTGTTAACACCCTCATAATTCTTGACATTGACGTTAGATTGGGCAGAGAAACAAAGATTCTGACACATAGCGACCTATAGTTCTTCAGAAGAACTTGATTTGATAAATGGGCTTGACCTTGCACCTAATTTTCTTGTGGTGATTCAAACAATTATATGACAAAATTTTTACGACTTATGAAAGATCTTAAATAATTTAAAGTCTTTTACAATTTGTTTAGTCTACCTGCATGTTAGTTTACATTTTGAAGCTATGGCCTATTCATCTATATCCCTTGTTGCTGATTATAAACACCATGAAGTCTACATCTTCATTTTTTAATTTGGATTATGGATCCTCATTTTCGAAACTAGGTGACAGTGACGAAAGGGAAATTTGTATGCGTAATTTGTAAACCCATGATTTGTAAGCAAATGGATTTCCCTTTACTTCGAAAGTCTATCACTATCCAGACTGTTCGTGCATATAGTATCTATACCACGCGTGACCTGCTTGTCACAAAGAGCACTCGCCACACCACAGAATGTTTTTTTTCCAATTTTAAGACACATCACATTGAATCACTGGATTCTTGCATGTAATGCTTGAAGAGGTGAACGGAGCTTCTATGAAGTTCGCCGAAGCTGACAAGGCCCTATAAGGCCTTACACTCTCTCAGAACACTTCACCGCACAGGAGGCTTTGTGGAAACAACGTCAGACGAATATTCAAAACAATAATGTATTTCGACTTCCTATAATTGCAAATTTAATCCCGTTAATTACATTTCACGTCGCCGGGATTGCTTGAACAAAAGGCACAATGTTATTTATTCAAGGTGTCATTGCCTAGCATTATTTTAAAAATACTTAAAGCTACTGTATTTAAAATTTTCAAACTTTTACAGTTAATTTAAACATTGAGGACACATCATAATTGGGAAGCAAAAAACAAATAGAATCCAAGGTTGGCTTTTCTTCGATGATCCACTCTGGTTAGTCCTGTACAGGCGTTATTGCATGAGTAAATGTAGGCGTAATTGGCTTCCAGCATTATAGAATTATTGGTGAAGTTTATTAGTAAGCCGTGGAACCAACACTACAGAAAAGCTATTTAAATAATTTAAGACACAAGTATTAAATTGAGGAATGTGTATAAAGGATTGGATCCAGTGAAAAAGAAGGCTAAAGGAATATTATTCTTTGTAAAATTGGATTAAAGTGGGTTTGGCGCTGGAGTAGAGGACATGGGTTCTTCAAATGATTTCTCAACGATGGCTCCAATGCAACGAATCCCCTCCTTCAGCGACGGAGTTCCCATCCCTTTCCCTGCAAAAAGAAAGTGAAAAGAAAAACTCTGTAGATCATTTATTTCTCTTTAGAAAGAGGGAGAAACGGCTGAAGCTTCACGTCCACGTCTCCCACCAAAACTTTGGCAGTAAGCTAATTCATCACCAAAACCAAACAAGGGAGCCAGGAAAATGCACACCACAGAAAAAGGAAAAGAGCATGTAGCGGAAAGCATGGGAGATGAAAGTATAAAATGGGAGATTCACGCTCCCACAATTTTACTCCGTTCCGTTTCCCAACTCCACCTCCAGCAGATTTTACTACGAAGGAATCCGTTACGACCAGTAGTGAACCGAATAAACAGCTTTAAAAAAATGCAAAGGGAAGGAAGAATCCGATGGGAATTAGGGAAAACGGACTACAGGGATTACTTCTCTGCTGCTTTTCCTCCCATAAAACAAGTACAACAAACCTAAGACTACATTTTTAGCGGTTTCAACAAAATGGACCCTATTACGTAGTTCTAAAGAACTGACAGAGAAACGGGTTAGCTTCACAATTTATGAGACCAGCAAACCACGTACACATCCTTGAGAAAAATATAGCTAATTTACTTAAAATTCCAACCCCCGGGCTGGATCTTACATCCAGACTTGATGGAATGGAACGACTTTCACCTAATTTCAAAGACGATAAAGGCTACATCACGGAAATCCTTACTTCGATCGAATGATAATGCTAAAGCAAAGCCGGATGGTACTCAACGTGAGAAAACAGTAAGAGGCTAAACTGCTATCAGTTAAGAATCTGTCCACGAACACCTCTGTCTCCCAATTTATTTGGAATGGAAAATTGAGTGACTTTCCAGAGTAACTTTCTCCGTTACCGGAAAGACGCATGTCACCTCCAATACGAATTCCTTAAGGCGTGCATGACTTTTCACTACACCGCACTTTCACCCAATCTCCATTATCCTGTGGATGTACAAATTACTATTCTCATCCGTCAACATTGTACTACCAGTATAAGGCAATATACTATAAGGCAATGCTACCTTCTTGGATCGATCCGAAGACTTCTTTGACTGTATTTTTTTAAGGAAAACCCCTCAACCCAACCCGCGCACTCATTCCACTTTTGCATTCACCGTAACAACATCAATCAAATTCAAAGCAAAATTGTATTTCATATCCATTCCGCTATTCCTGGAGTTTCCCAAATTTTGCGTTGCATATCCAAACCAAATCTTATCTAACTGCGGAGCATTACAGTGATAAATCGGTTCCCCTTTCCCCACTTCTATTCCCATTGCCTCAAGTCTATAAATAAATACGGAGCTCATCTAGGGCACACTTTACCTCACACGAAAATTACTGACTATTTGGCGGCCCAAACAAGCTCAACTTCCAGCTTCCGCATTCTGACTTCCAACTTTAATATTTCCTTAATTCCATATACGCCTACGCTTGCTTATTTTCATACTTTTAATTCAACAGGTGAGCTACTCAGAAATCCATCTTTTCAGACTCATCACCAAACCATGCGTAGCTACACTTTCGTACTATCCATACAACCGCCATTTAATATCATCCTAGCTTCTTATATTGTATGTTTCAATTTATTTGTAAAAAAATAATGATTAAGTCTGTGCCATAAGCTTGAGTCGGATATCAATACACTTTTTAAAATGATCTCGCATTTTGTAGCTCGATCTAGTGGCTAATAAATATTTGTGTTTCAAATAAATAATTTTAATGTGACATAACTCTTAGTAAAGCATACAAATAGTTCCAGCCAGTAGGCAGTACATGAGTTGGGAAAACGTCTCACAATGCTTATTAAAAACCCAAATAAACAGTTGAATGCCGGGAAAAGCTATAAGCAAACCACGTTACTAAACCGAGCATGCTCCTACTCTCGAAAGAGTTTTTTTCACTCAAAGGACTTCTCGCCGCGAGTACACGCAATAAATGGACCGAATTTAAAAAAAATTAAATGTCATAGGCGAATTCAAATGCAATTTTGTCAGGGAACTTATTTCGCTTAGAAGTAACACTTGAAACTTTAAATTCCTTGGACAAACACGAATGGATTCCTTCCCATTCTTTCATTCCTACTGACATTCTTTCATTACAAATTATGGAACTATCCAAGTTATTGTTGTTCAAATCCACACAAGAAAGCTCAAGTTATTCGGTTCAAAGCTTCAGAGAGTTCTTGCTTATTTAGCTTTAATTTCTACTAAATGTACTTTTGTTAAGCAGGATTATTCGTGAGTGGCTTAAATCTTAAGCATGCAAGTTGTCGGAACCTGGAGATGTTAGAGAATGCATCCTCCTGCACTCCAGTGCCTTATTGCCAATTAAGGAAAGCCCAACAAATGATAAATAATCGGATTACCCAGGAAAGAATAGAAAAATAGAGTATGGAAATTTCACTGACATAGCAAAATTCTTCCTTGTTCCGTGCTTAAATTATTCGAGTGTTCAAACAAAGTAGTCAAATGCAAATTTCATCGCCAAATTTAAAATATGGTAATATAAATTCATAATGGATTTCCTTGAGGGCTATGTGGCGGCATATTGAGTTATGAAGTGTAACATATGGACAGATCTTGTAAACGTGGGTCAGAAGGATACTACTTGCTTCCTGTACCTGAACTACTGAAAGTCGTAAGCCTCCGAGAGAAAGAGATGGAAATTGCATTGAGTCACAGTCCCTCTGTTCCCACAATCCTTCCACGTGAGCCAACCAGGACAAACAAGCCCGGTTCACTGGTTAACGACTGGGTTTTGTGCCCGGTGAGTGTAATAAAATCGTGATGAGCAGCACACGACCCACTTCAATCAATTTCATTTAAACGGGTAAAAGCCAAGGCCAAAGGCTCATCCAAGAGCGAAACCGGCAACCGGGAAGTGTTTAATTTATTTTTGACTAATGTGTTCGCATCAATGCTTTCCCCACTTAAATTGGGCCCACTAGATTGATTAATTCCATAGGATTCTCCCATACAGAGGCATTTCCATTGGATACAAAGCCCAGCATACAAGGCGAGGAATTACAAAATCCCTAGATGTGATTCTTGGAAGGAGGATGAAAATTAGTACTTTACTTTGTACGTGCTTATTAATCCCAGAAAAATTCTCTCAGAACACAAAACGAAGCATTCACTTTTGGGCGGAACCAAATGAATAGGTCTCGAAGCAAATATTTTAAGAAAGAGATCACTTTCAGACCCCCTTTTATTGATTGCAAAGTAAGGCGAATTGTGAAGGAAAGTCATTTATCAAAAGACGCTTTCCCTCTGTTCGGCCGAATTTAATTTGAAAATCCGGGTATCCGAGCACAGCACCATTCCACCTCAACTATATTTCTGGTTCAAACCTCCTATTCTTAATGTTGCATATTCTCTTATTTAAGAGCCAATTCCTAGCAATCCTCTAAACTTGGATATTGGGAATTGGATCCACTCCAGGCAATTTGACGTAAAAGTTAGTACCAGATTTTACAAAGGAATGAGGTGCAATACCCGCTGGGTTTCCGAGAACTCGGACAGCAGGGGTAGCCCATTCAGTGGTGGAAACAGTATTCAATTTACTCCACGTGGAACAAGTCGTGCTTAACATTGCAAAATACCCGCATGGTTGCCTCAATGACTGATGACCACATGTGTCACGCGTTTCAGAATTCTCATCACCTAAAACTTGTGGAGAATGATTTGTCGAAAATGTAATAGCCAAATCTGGGGGATCCCCGTGCTGCCTCTCTTCTGTGGAAAAACTAGAAAGTCATGCAGCGGAACTGAAAGCGAATTGAAACACACAAAATGTCACATTTCACCTCAACATTCATTCTTCCCCAAACTGTTTCTCCTGCTTTTAATTAGCCAAGTACAAAACTCTTGAGGTACAAAGATGAAGTTGAAAACTTAATTCAAGATTTCTTGGAAGTAGTATTTAAAAGAACCGCACAAAGTCTTGCAATTATAAAGTCAATTTGCGATATGATTTTCAGCAGGCGACAAAGTATTTCACAATTTTGCATATCTCGAATTATACGGGTAAAAAGTTTTTGGCTGAAATTGCAAGAGGGAAGAGGCATTGGGATACTGAAATACTACGCACTTAAGGATGGGTAAAGTTGAAAGCGCATCTCGTTTAAGATTTGTAATTATGGCCAACAAACATCATGACGTGAATGAACTAGATCTAAATATTGATCACAATTCAAACGATGCAAAATACATAACTAGACAGACCTACAATTCTGTGGAATACCAAATAAGCATTAATGCAAAAGTGTGCAAAGCTTAAGCAAGTCCTACACATCTTGCACAAAAGCATATTGCAAAGGAAGCGATTCATAAAAGTACACATTCTACACATGATTTAAACAAGGGTAAATATAAAGTGAAAAGATCAAGCACTCACCCAACACTTGAGCACAGAGTTTAATATTGACAAATCTCGGAGATTGAATGTCCGAGGAAATCGTGAACTTGTCATCAAAACTGATGGGTTCTGTAATCCGGAGTTCCATGAAAATCTCTAGCAGATTGGCTGGATCCGGGAGGACGTTCATAGCTTTCATTTGACCATGCTTTGGTTCAGCACTCAAGACCACGCTCTGTTCTCTTGAGTGAACAAATCCCACGAGGCTCCCCAAAGGAATCTTAAACCGGACTTCGTATTTGTGAGCTTCTTGTAAAAAGCCCAAATACACTCCTATGGTTTTCCGCTCCACATCTTCAAATATGTCTTCCACCAGAATCGGCTGTCCTTCTTCCAATGGCATCACTATGCTATCTCCCTCATCGAAGTGAACACGAGAATCTAAGACAATAAACATAATAAAATAATTATATCGGCTAATGTCTTCCCTATCTCATTTCGAAGCAAAGCCAACAATATTCTATACGCATTAGCATGACTTTTTCACCAGATGCACGACAGGCCAGCGTGCGGAACAGAATTGATTTATTTCTCTCAATCCCCTATAAAATTTAATCCGTTCGACTCTTTTGAAGCCAAGTCTAGGCGTTGTCGTCATGCGGTAAGCTAGCTCAATGCAGTGAAAGTCTTTTCCTTTTAGAGGAAGTTAAAGTTGCCACTGTCAACACTGTGAAAAACTTGAATAAACTTCGAGTGGGAAGTACAAGTTTCTTTGGAATAGCAGACCAACTTTGTTAGCAGGCTGAGTGATGGGACAAGTTCGTCCTTTGCAGTGCGAGTGCAAATATTATACTTTATTTCACATCAAGAAATCTGTACAGACAAACTAACTATTTCATTTCCATTCCTCTCGAGTTTAAAAGTAATGGAACAAAAATTCTTAGTTAGTTTTTCTCGCACCAAGCATATTGGAGATTCAAAAAAAAAACCCGGCGCACTTCAAATCATGTCAAGTCACAATTAATGTTGAAGCTAGTTATCTGGCCGTTTCACTGAATAGAAGTCAATCAAAAGCTTGATTCAAAAGTCATGTGTACTGGTGACAAAACTAAACTCGTACTGGCATACAGCACTAATTGATTGGATAAAGAATGCGCTTTTCGATTCATTTATCAGACGGACAAGCTTATCTTCAGTCCTCTCCTCGGTCCACACCCTAACAAAGCATGCGATGAGGTCCTGAACTCTAATTCGAGAAATCACTTTGTGCTCACCTGCCAGGCCAGGATGAGGACAAATGCTGAGGTTGCGTAATTAGTATAATAGCTGGGGGTCTTAGAATAAGTAATTAAGGCTACTGAACAGCACGTCAGCCGAGTTGCAAATCCCAAGATTTAATTATGGTATGCCTAGTATGCCACATTTTATAAGTTGCAAAGTGGAAACCCCGGGAGGGTACTTTCTCAAAATTCGTTATCTCTAATTCATTGAAAACAGTAGAGAATGAAAAGTCCCGATACTTGTATTGTTATTTTCTTCGGAGAAGGTAAGGAATGCGATCAATTAAACACTGGGAGTTCCACCTTAGTGCTACAATGGTTAGTGGGGGAGTGCCACGCAATCAGATAAACTATTGTTAAGCTTATACACTATACACCGCACACCTCTCCAATTTTCTCAGAAGAGACAAACAATAGTGAAGTAAATTACATAACGCGAACATTTTGTCCAGGAAGTAACCATAATCAATACAGGTCAAATGCGTGAACTATAGGCCTTAATATTTCCAGTCAACTCCTACCCGATGCCCTGCGTAGTTTCCATTAGTTGGTATGATCTTTCGGTTTCACTTAAACCAAACCTGAATTCGGTGGCACGCTATTCTCAAGCACGCGACTTTGGAAGTATTCATTTCAAACCAAATTTAAATGGTCACTTAAAACTTGGAAATTGTATGAAATACACGTCAATTAAATAGCATTGTAGATCTGCAATGTCACGCTGTATCAAGTATACTTGCAATTCTACTGCAAGTCTCAAGAAAGCCGACAGACACTCGGATACATTGAACATAAGAAACAAGCTTTTCTTTCTATAGATACAATAATATCACAACGGATAAGTTCAAGTAACTACATTTGCTAGCAGAAAGCACCTAAGAGATAATCAATATTTATTTCTATAGAGAAAGAAAATAATGGCTCTTCTCATCTGAGAATAATCCGAGTCAACTGTTCAAAAGAGAAAAGAATCTAGCCTTATTCTGATCCATGAAGGTAAAGTAAAAAAACGGTAGTTGATTCTAATACACTATTGTTCAGTATGAGCTAAGCACCGGGTAAATCATACAATTCCAACAACAAAAAGCGGAACTCACTTCGTCCTGATTTTCGCTTGGGACGGTTGGGCTCCAGCGGTGCATCCTGTTCCGTGCTTAAATTCAGTGCGGTGGCCATCGAAATATCTGCAAAAGCACCAGTGAACTGTTGGAGGATGGAAAGCACTTGGAATCCTGCCGAAGGGAAGTAAAAAGAGATTTTGAATGTACTTTGTCACAATATTGGCTTTAACATCCTTCATTCGAAGAAAGTCAAAGCAGCAATGAGTTTATTGTGTGCAAAGCAGATCGCATTCTACTCTGGAGCCAGACAAATAAACCTCATCCCCCCACAGACTGAAATCCTAAGTTTGTGTATTTATTTTCTTTACCTTTGATTGAGAGATGGATCTGATGGTGAGTACATCCATATGATCAGACCCAATAACGCCAAATGTTCTTTGAACTATCTAAACTATCCTACGCCGCACTCACCTCTAGTCCTATCCAGTTTATTTTCTGGATTAGACTCAAAGAAAGAGATATATATTTAGAGCTTACCACAAGCCAAATGCTTTACCATTAACTCTCAGGGAAACGGCAAGTCTAATAGGCCAGGCCCACCTTTTCCTCATCCAAATGTAATTTTTTTCAAATGAATATTGGTTATTGCAACAGGTTGCAACCCGTGGATCTAAAAATACTTCACACACACTAATATCTACACAAGCAAGTTTCGTGCTAATTATGCCAATATTAATATTCGCTCCGTTTAAAAACTTGCACATCCTAATGCATACCTACATGTACAAGCTACATTCCGCACATCATTTGCACAACCATTCCACGTGTGTCATGAGACCTTTCGTGCATGCAGTATGTTAATTCTAAGCGTTTAATCTTTCACAGTTGTGGAGTCGGCTGCTGGTAGAATTGGAGCGGATTTGGAATTATACTTCCACCTAAATTCCATACACAAACCTCATAAGTTTATTTTACTCTATCTTAATATTAAACCAATCTCACTTTAAACAAAGGTTGAGTTAAACCGCACTACACGGGCCCCTTCCAGGTCCTCGATCTTAATCTGAAGAGTGCAAACGATAAAGTATTTAGCCTGCTTTGGGCTCGTACTAGGAAGCTTTATTAAAGCGTCTCATTTAATCTCATTTAAGAGCAAGATAAAGAGTTGAATTCGCCGAGAATTAAGGTTGAGCCAAACAACATTCCAAATAATCTAGAGAAGCGGGCCGGATAACGTCAATCTTTCTTAATAATACATTATCCACCAGATTTGCTTTTTTGAATTTGATTTTGCTCAAGCAAAAGAAGGAGAAGTTAGTACTTTGTGCATTCTAAGTTATTAATCTTTCACGTTTCACTTCGATGGTAATCTTATTTGAGCTGGAAAGACATTTTATTCTTCACTTCAGACACATTTTAGCTAACGCTACCAAACCTCATTGGGCTGCCATTCAAATGAAATTCTAAGCTTTGACCCCTGATTTTCACGTGAAGTATTAAATAACGTATACTACCGACTGTTTAAAAACCCATTAAGAGCAAGCCAATGCTAAAATTCCAAAAAGAGATTCAATTGCAAGCCATGCGCCACGTCAAATCTAATAAATCAATGCATCATTAGCCAGGAATATATAGCCACCTTAAGACGGGGTAATACGTTGGAGACCCGAGTTTGGGAACACATAATGGAGTAATAACAATTCCAGTGAAGCTTCCAGACAGGGCGCTATGACCTCGTGTGCACGGCATGGGCATGGAGGACTCAAAGTACAGAGCATGTTTTCAGACAAGCAAAGCTGGCCAATTATCCCCGCCAAACCACTGCTGCCATTCTTCAATGTACTAAATGTGGAAATTAAGTATGTGTGCTAAGCTTGCCCACCTAAACCCTAACTGACGGACGCGGACGTCGGGCAGAAATGCTGAAGTAATCCGACGCCCGGAGGAGAAGAAATAACATTGTAAATAATTAATATTGTAAACGGCTGAAGCAATAAAATTGAGGGTAGACCCTAGGCTCTGAAAATCGGAGTAGCTGAAGCTGAAAGCCACTTGAGAAAGGCTGTTGTGACTAAGGTTGGTGTATTTAGTGACAAAAATCTTGAAACCAGACCAAATGAAATAAGGAGATGTATCAAGGTGTTTTAACTAAATAACTGTTTGTGGGACCTTATTTAGCAAATAACCAACCGAGTTATATTATAGATAGGAAATCACTGTGACCGGACCGTGGGCCGGACTCTTGGTTGCTTTGCGGTCGTTCGTAAAACTCTTCAAACACGACGATTTGGGAAGAAGTACACAAATTGGTTATAAAATTTCTTGGGAAGTGGGCCGAAAAGTTGATAATTGCTTAAACCTTATGTGGTAGTGTATAGCCTACAAAATATATTTAGAATCTCATTAAATTGTGAGTGAAAGAGCAGGTTACATTTGTCCCTCTGGTGCACTTTTTTGACGCGAGAAAGCAAAATGGATTGAGGCAAGTCGAAGCGGCGTGCGACGACGTGGCCCAGAGCAACAAGACAACATAAATATCGCTGAAGAAAATCTCGCTAGCTCTGCATTTAAGCAAACGTATTGTCGGGTTGTGAAGAAACTAGCTTTGAATTATGTGGCCTTGACAAAATCTTGAGAACTCGTGAACAGTAATCCTTTCTGAACTTGAACTTACTCACTTTCAACATTGTAAAAAACGTGCTCAATTTCAGGTAAGCAAGTACACGTAGCTGGAACATTTTTTTGAATTTCAGCTCTGTAAACATAAAGTTGCTAGCAGCTCGATCGAGGTGAATTAACTCAACACATGCAAATGCAACCAGACATGGGGTGGCTGCTTGTAATTTTGAAACAACGTACTGCATGGTCATTTGAACAAGAGCGTGAACTAAGCAGGCATAAAAAATACATGTTACCAGACAACTCAACAAAACCTCCACCAAAGAGGAAAATTTCAGTCTTAAAAGATCAGTTGAGCTTTCGGTGTTTTCTACTTTCTTATTATATTGGCAAAAGAGAGAATAGCTAATTGCTTTTAAGGTATCCAGGCCAAGTCGAGCTAGCTTGCAGATATAAATCTTCAATTTTAGTAACCTCGTAACACACCGTAGTTCTAGAAAGGGCAAATACTCCCTGAGAATATTCTTCTAGAAGGTAACATGCAATTCTATAACACGTGAATTTTCTTTTCCATGCCATTTACACTGCTTAATACCGCTGAACAGAAGCAAAGCTGGTGAAACATGAAAGCAATACAAGCGACATGTACAATATATTAAGCGGCAACCTTAGAATTAAGCAAGTATTTTTAGTAAATATACGGTGGTACTGGGCCCTGCAGACGGCAAAAGGCAAAAGACGCTAGCACTCAAATACTATGCTATGCTCCACAGTTTACTATCTTCCAAGTGCTAACACAAACTCGGCGTGATGTGATGTAATAAGAAATAGGAGAAATAGTAGGTTAACTACCTTTTAGTAGGATGAAAGTACTATCGTAATTGTAATAATTTTGTACCTGGGAGGGTACCTTCGCCGCAAAAATTATTTCCCAAGAGTAGCACACATTTCCCATAGGGCCAAAATAATTAAAAAGTACTATGCTAATATAGTAAATTTAGGGGTCTATAACTATACATCTAACACTTAATTATGCAAATAATCTGCCGTGTCCTTCCGTGTGTGTGTCCGACGTTTGCTTTATTTGGTATCCATGGCGTTATTTTTACATTTTGAACTTTTTAATTGCTTTTACGGCTTGGCGCAACTGGACGTTTGTTTTATTGGGTTTTCATGGCGTTATTTTTACACATTTTGCATTCTAAATTACTATAACGTTAATTGATTCCCCACTTTCATAGGATTGTGACTTTGTGATTTTGTGTTTTTGTACAGAATTTTAATGAGGTCAGCCCGCGAAGCGGGCTGGTGCGCTAGTTATTGTTATCTAACTACTTAACCATCGCACCGACCTTTGCTGGCAGTCGTTAAAATTGAACAGGGACAATAGAAATTTATGCACTAATAGGTGTGAACTAATTAAGGTGGCTAACTCAGCTTTCAACTTCACCAAAATCACCACCATACTCCAATCACATAATCACAAATACGGCACATACTACTAGTTTCAAACGCGATTTCATTAAAAGGAAAGAAAAATGAAATCACTCAATAAGAGCTACAGCAGCTCAAAAGTCAATTGCGAGTCATCACGTTTCCCTTAAACGCCTTGCTGGTAGATGTAGAAAAGAACACCGTAAACTAAAACATTCTCCGTGTGGCTAACTCTTTTGTCATAATAGTTGTTGTAACTAAAAACCGTTCTACAGGATGCAGTAAATAGCTACATCAAGTAGTTGCATAAAATTTGACTTGAAGGCAACCCTTATTTCTAATTGGCGGCAAATCCGAAATTTCCCTGCAGCGTGTATCATATATCGCAATTAGCTGATTTTGCACGAAAATACGTGTTTTATGGCATTTTAAAACGCATGTAGTAATGGAAGTGTACGTCTGGTTTTCCAATAATGAGCACGTAATAACCTAGCACATGCACAATGCGCAACAAAATCAAAGTATCTAGATTGAAGAACTTACCTAAATCGGAATGTTGTGCAATTGATGTTCTTGACTTGTAAACAAACGCTGTACAAGAGGGTAGAATAAAAACCTGAAACAAACCAAAACTAATATTTAAACGCTAGACAGGTATCATTAATTAGTATGATATACCACTTATTCAGCCCCTTGCTTGTTGCTAATATATTCTTCTAAGTGTAATAAAAGATAGTTGTGGAGTCGCCTTGCTTTGAAAAATCTCTCATAGGAAGCATTCGCCACAGCAAATAATTAGCATAGTTGAAAAGCAGTGTTGCGGAATAATAGTTGATAACAATCAAATTTAAAGGCATATAAAAAACCAATAGGGATTCGGTCTGCCAACTTCTTGTTCCTAGACGGTAAACGCTTTTAGCCCGGTGCGGTAATAAGTATGCACCAGATACTATTCCCATACACTCTGCTACAAAAAATGCTCTTTATAGTTCATCAAATCTCCAGCCAACTCACCATTTTCTTAAACTTTGTATAATGTAAACCACAATTAATCAAACTTTTGATTTCACAGTTGATAAAGTAAAACGAACAAAATAAGAAACTTACCAAACTCCCAGTGGTGCAGACAGTGCTAGTGTTTATGTGCAGTTTGTGTTCGTGTGTATGCAACGATGCAAATCTAACCGACCTGCACTTGTGTGTTTAAAGCTCCAAAGAAGGAAAATTTATATTTAAAGCTCAATTTACTTTTTTTTAATGCCGCATTGGGGGCAATCACACACACAGACAGTTTAAGTGGAACGTATGGAAAAGTCCCCATCCAGTTGTCAAACTTGCTCAAAAATGCAATATAAGTTTGACTTTGGCGGGGAGGGAATCCTCCGCTCTGCTCTGTACCTCTGTGCGTGTTGCACATCCGAGCGAGTGGCGGACAGGCAAAATGAAACAGAAAACCCCATCCTGTCGCCGCCTTCTCTGCTTTGCTTGGCTTGCGATTTGATTTTAATTAATATTATAATTTCATTTAGATTCATTTTACAAAAACAGTTGTCCTAGACTGTCTATGTAAGAATAGGTTAACTTATTTCCTAGATCGGCTACATCACACAAAACTGTTTTTGTTAATTAGATTTCCGATTCTCATTGATAGATATTGATAGTTAGATAAAGTTTTCCTACAAATCCCATTGAATTAAATGTCAGCTTACCGTAAATGACCGAGTACTAACCCGGGTTACTATTTAAATTTGCTTCCGTGAGACTGGGTGACTATTTGAGCATGGGTTACCATTCAAGCAGGGTTACTATTAAATAATTTTGATATTCGGGATTCACGAAGAAATGTATTTGCCAAAGGCATTATAAATCTGGTTGTTCGAAGTTTTATTATCAAGAAATTAAGTTCAAATCATAAAGATTATCAGCAATTTAGTTATTGCTATCGGTAAACTAACTGGGAAGATCAGGACCATTGAATTTCAGTACAGCCATAATTTTTTTAACAGAGTTACTATTTGAGCATGGGTTACTATACGGGCAGGGTTACTATTTCTAGGATTTGAGTTCAAGCAGGGTTACTATTTGAGCATGGGTTACTACACGGATTGGGTTTATACTCGGTCATTTACGGCATGTCACGAGGGTGGCAAATTATTTAGATTTTATACCAAGAGTAAGAGCTCGCTCACCTTGTCTTCTGAATGGACCGAATTAAACAGACTCATAAAGTTCACAAAGTTAAATCCACCTGACAGGCAATGAAAATAATTTAGTGATAGAAACTGTACCAAAAAAGTTTTTTTTAGCAATACGAGAAGCTGAAAATGTATGCGACCCCAGCGCATCAGCAGTGTTGTGCTCGCTCACCCTGTTCAAATTGAGTTACCAAGTTGGCAGGGGGAATGATTTTCGCGCCTTTTGTTTACACGTGATATAATTAAGATTGCTTTCCTTTGTCTCATCCCCTCACTTGTTATTTTCCCGTTGAGCTGAGCGGACGGTTCCATTCTAACTAAAGTAATACCTTAACTCCATACGTTCAAAGGATCAATTTCAAA
Source organism: Orthonychiurus folsomi (assembly GCA_036851895.1). NCBI lineage: Eukaryota > Metazoa > Arthropoda > Collembola > Poduromorpha > Onychiuridae > Orthonychiurus > Orthonychiurus folsomi. The sequence continues at coordinate 52,021 of JAAXYW010000048.1, read as the reverse complement.
GTTTTGATAGCTTGCGGTGAAGTCTTCATTTACAATCAAGTCGGTTGTGACGAAGCACTCTGTTGAAGAATGGACCGTTCAGTAAAGCCGAAATCTAACTCCACACAGAAATCGGAATCCTTGAGTGATATTATTGGTAAAGTGAAGCCGGTTATTTCTCGACCACAAGTACGACCAATCTTTCAAAATAAGCCACACCGGCCGCAACATTCTCTGGCAGCAAGAACTGGAGGTGATGTCAACAAAGGCGGAATTAACTATACGAAAAGACCTCTAACTGCTCCGGTCCGCAAGCCAACCTCCCAAAGACAATTACCGGCAATAACCCCGAGGGCAAGAACCGCCGAAGAAGTTGGCAGGGCATTGATCAACCAGCGAGTAACTAAGAAAAACGCGGAATGTCTCCTATACCGTATGAGGGAAGAACTCGGCAAAGGGCTTTTTAAAAAAGGTGACTGCCTCTACGGCTCAAGACCTTGCGATGGTCCACCTCCTAATACTCCAGATCATCCTGGAGCATCTCCAGCTGATTCTGCTACTGAACTTTCTGACGACCAAGTAAGGAATCACCCTCAATTTATTCTTCTGAAGGATCCGGAACAAAGATTTAAATATTTCCTTTGTTTTCAGGCGGATAACTACGTCCTCCCTTCAGGCAAGATTATAAATGGAATAAACCCGATGGAAAAATTTGTTATTAACACTGGTAAAACCTTTCCAATGATTGAGGCAAAGGGGGAGCTAAAGCGGACGGTGGTAATTTCGTACATTTGTTTTTCGACTTAGTCACTTGAAGAATAATGTAAATTTTATTTAGCCATCTAGAGTCCCCAAGAACAGGAATTCACAGGTGCAAAATGTAAGCTCCAAGTTAAAATCAGTGAATTACAATTAGCACACATTCTTTGCTGTGCGAGTCAATTTATTTTGCGTTTTTACCAGGTTGATTCTTACATGCCCACGAATTCGTCTATCATTCGCTCGGCTGCATTTCCACTTTACAGTGCTAGACGAGAGCGCGTGGTGAGACAATTGTGTCAAAATTCAGTACCAGGCATTGAGTATCAGGTACAGCTACATTGTAAATGTTACAAGTTTTAAAAAATGCCTTTAAAATAATAATGGTCTTTATTACCTTACATTTATAGTTGACTCCGGGCGGTCAGATGCGTGCAGTTGGAAAATTTCGGCGGAGAGCTGTTCACCACAACAAACAAGCCGAGGATCTGGTGAAAAATTTATATTTAAACTCAGAAATCTTTCCCAAAAACTAGTGCAATATTGCTTATATCATGTTCACATAGATCAATAGAATCTTTACATTTTTAGTGCGATTTTGCTCGTGACGTTAAAGTTGGAGCTGTCAATGTTCGTAAAAATACTGCAATTAGAAATAACAATCGCTCAAAATCAAGTCATGCTGGAGCAGTCGTTGGAAATGCGTCATTTGACAAATCAAAGGGACGAATTAATGGATTGAGCAGAAGCACCACTAGTATTCCACGTGTTCACCCTGACAAAACAAGTAATACTTGCACAATTACCTTTGTAACAATGTCTCATCCTGGGTCTATGTTTTCTCATTAGAGCCAGGGAAGTGTTCCACGTTATCTAAACCACAATCGCCTACCACGATAAATATAAATGGTAATGGCTCAGTGATCGAGAATACCCAAACCCAAAATGGATCACCTGAATTAGGATCGAACGGGGCCTCTGATCTAATCTACTATTGGGCATATCAATATTTATTGCAAGACGGGGTTGGTGACGACGTGCTGGAAAATCCGTTGAAGAATGCAGACAAGTTGAATTACAAACACTCTACAGCTGAACCCCAAAAAGAGCCAAGTGGAACAGTCGAGGTATTTATAATTAGCTTTGCTTGCAGTTCAACCATAGTTTACCACTTTTAAACTGATTTATTTGTTGATTTCGGTCAAGAATAAGAATACTCAGCTGAGTAGAAAGAAGTATTGTAATAGCAAAGTGAGATCTTCTCTTAGTCGTCAAGATTTACTATTTAACTACAGGGGTAAGTAATTGACGAGCCATATTTGAATTGAAAACTCGCCAATCTTATCCTTTGAATCCGCTTTTCATTTTAATAGATTACCACCACCCAACAGTAACAGTACATCCGTGCCCTGACCACCAACTTCGTTTGGCTCTTCAGCAGAGTCCGGAATTATTCAATGCGCGCTACTTAGACTACCTAGCTCAGTGCGCGGAGGTGACTAAAAATGGAGGCCAGTCATCCATTAGATCATTAGATAACACAACGAAGGAATACAATACTCGAGTGAGAAGCGGGTTGAATGCAACGGCCCAACAAACTGCCGTTCAACTTGACCGCGACAAGTCTAGCCTCGGGGCTGCCGTGCAGTTCCCACTGAGTGCTAGAGAAAAGGAATATTTGAAAGAAATTGCTAGCCGATTCACGAATATTGAGAAGCCCGAAGTATTTCTAGATGTTCTGCAGAAGTTGACTGCTCTCCGGTAGGTCGATGCGGAAGTTTAATAGCCATGATTCAATTCAAATTTTATTTTGTTTTTAGGGGCGGAAATTTGAACAAGGCTACTAGCACTACCGAAGTCAGTTTAAAGCAGCAATGTGAAAGCACTGCGCCAGTTGAACTTTATGCACCTGACGGAATCGCAACTAAACCTACTAAACCACCACTTCAAAACAAAGACGAAATAAAATTAAGGAAGCAGCTTCTTGAGTCGAAATCGCGGCCAAATAAGAAAGGTCAAACCAACGTTCGGTTGGAAAAGCCTAGCAGCACGGGATACAGTAAAAGACACAATGACTTCTGCTAGCAAGGCGGACACAAATTCCAAACGAAGCCAAAAACGATAAATGCAAACATGACTGAACTGAACTAACTTGACGTAAATAACTAAAGCAGACATCTAACATTTTATGTTACACTGTCAATGAACAAAGTTTGCCTCAGATTAATCAAAACTGAATCGAGGTGGCCTGTGGCCTTATGCTCTGCGAAGGAGATAAGTAAAATAAAACCATAAAAACCACATAAAATTTGCCATTTCCCAGCAATTTTATTCTACTTAACCCACTAGGTTACGTTGTTTTGCAATATTTTACCGAAGCCTTTGCAAAATCCCAGAATCCCAGTGAGAGGGCTGGGAAATAGATAACCTTTTTTCTTAGCTTTGGTTTAATTTTGGGGTACCTGTTGTTCCTTGAGATTTTTGAATGATGACCGTTTAGCTGAACAGAAGTTGAGGTCAAATTATTTCCTGTTGGAGTTAACAGATATTCGTGAATTCTGATAGCTTTGAGGCCCTTAAATTTTATTCTGATTGTTGAATTTTGCACGTTCAATCCAAATAGTACAACTAAAATGACCATGAAATACGGTAATTTTGATATGGAGAACTTCTAATTCAATGGTCTCATTTCTTTCTTACTTGATCCAGGCATATTCTTCGAACAGTGAGCGTAAAGCCTTAGCCCTTCCAAGTTTGGCTTTTTCCTGATTGAGCATGCACGTCTCAAATCAACAACCTTTCTCCCAACCAATTTTTTGTAAATGAGAGATACAAAGTAGTCCTGAATAATGAGATAAGCAAGAGATTAATAAATTAAATTAAATTAAATAGAACGCTAGCCTGAATGGCAGAGTTACCGGATTTGGATCTTCGTCGGAATTAATTAGTCCATACCATCCATCTATAAGAGTTTGTCTAAATATTATGTCTGCCCCAGTCAAAGCACTCAGGCCCAATTTATCCTCCAATGAAATGACCCTGCAAATGTGTTTGCAACATTGGGCGTACCTCCACCAAAACTTGAACTTGTCTCTCCTGTCAGTCATTATGCTTAAATGAGTTTTGTGAGTTCCTAGTCTCCGTGAGCAATAATTTACCCAGCCATAGTTGTTTTCCAGGATAAAACTTGGCTATGAATTTTTTAGCAACTTTTATTTTGTTTCTCAACGAATCCATTATTGTAGTGTTTAAATAGTCAGACACCGTCGAATTCTTTGCTCCAAAGTAGTACCTTTTATGAAAATATTTGTAGTATACTTAATGTTTAGGTTGATATAGGCTATGAACTTGTTTTGCAAATGTAGCGTTTACGTTCTGATGAAAGCTAATTTTGAGAATTGTGCCTTCGGATATGTATTGGAGAAATCTTCGGAAGAATTTGGATTTGTTCTTGTTTAAACTGCTCAGATCGGGTCCAATCAGCAGCATACTAGAGTTGTAAGCTGGAAATCCTTTGATCAATTCCCTCAGGCCTAGTTTCCATTACTCGGGTAGAGTAACTCGCATTGTTCTACTCGGGTTGAAAATACCCATATCCGCATTTCTATTGTCGGCCAAATGCCCGAGTAGATCCCACCTTTCAATGTTGCGGCAAGGAGAGTTACTTGGTTACCTCGGGTTGGCTACCCGAGTAAAATTTTACTCTCTTTTTAACTCGAGTAAAATTTTAACCCCGTTTCCATTACTCACATTAGGCGAGTTTACCCTTTTACCCGAGTAATGGAAACAAGGCCTCAGGGTAGAAAAGTCTTTATCTAGTTGTTTTGCAGACACTTTTTTCCCAAATACAACTGGAAATCTATCGGGTTCTAGTACACCAATATAATAAACGGTGCTTCCATGACTTGGGTATGAAAAATTACCACACAATTTAAAATTTGATAAATTTGACATATACGCTATTACCATTTCCTAGTTGCCAACCAGACACAATGCAAGCATGTTTTTGCATGAAGCTAAGTAGAATCTTTGCATTGCTCGTATTCCAGTGTGAATTTTTGCGGACTAATGCGTTTAAGCTGAATATCAAACTTGTCTTCGTAATGTTGATAAAATTGCAAAGTTTTAGTATGTCAGCCTCTGAGTGAGCAGAAATTATAGCATTCTCAACCCAAGAGGACCAAAATAAGATAAAATCGTAGAGAATACCATCAACTGCTTCTGGTTGGTAGTACCCTCGGAATCCCGGTGCTGTCAGCAATGTCTTTTCTGTGTTATTTTCGTCTTGAAAACAAAAGCAAACGAAATACATAATAAGTATTTAGCTTCACAACTTCAACAATTTGATTGGCTGGAATAATAATTATTTAATCCCGAATTAAATGGATGAAGCCGAAAACCTTGTTTTGTTGAATTTTTGGGTGAAAATAAAATTGCGTCTGCGGTAGTTCCTCCAACACGAATAAATGCAGGTTGCAAAAATTTTGTCAACTTTTGAAGCCTGATATTTCTGAGACACAAATTGACAGACAATTATATACGTTAATAATTCCAAATGTTACATGGCTTGACGCTTATAGTTTATTCGAAAATTTGGTCCAATATTACAAATTTATACATAAGCGAATCACACCAGATTATTTTTCAAATAATAAATAAAAATAAACTGGTTTACGTCAAGTTGATTTTCTTCCAATGTTTGAACAACTAAGCGGAGTCAATTGCAAAACTCAAGAATCTTGCGTTTACTTCTCGTGCAAGTCTTGCAAGACTAAAATCAATTTCTAAAGTATGACTAAAATTTGGGACAGAACTCACAATCTTCAAAAATAGTAAACTCTCAAATGTAACTGTCAATAGAATACAGAACTTTAAAGACATGATGAAAATGATTGTGAATGAATGAGCAACCTGAACTGACTACATACTGCAATGCAAATCAGCACGATGTCAAACTACATCTTTCCTCCTATCGATTTATTCGGTTTCCCTTGAGATCTGTTCAATACAATTACATTTCACTCTCGACAGCACACAGCAACAGTGACAGCTTGAGCAGAACCGCATGACAGAGGGAATGTTAATCTGAGGGTTACCATTTGGGATCCCGCTTCCACACTTTCCATGAAAAAGTCAATGAATGCATCAACAATTTAGAAGATTCACTCTCGTCGAATATAAGGCGACGCGTCAGTAATTTGTATACTACTTTAGTTTAATAGTAGTGGTAGTATGCCACCAATTACTATTAATAAAAAGTAATCTTTCACGAATGCAGTAAATTTGAATAATATGAATCCGAAAAATCAATCCTACTATTCTTGAAATCTGCTTCCTTGCTGTGATGTTCAAAACTACCTGCCATTTGATGATTTGAGATTAGTTCAGTTAGACTTAAATAACACGGACAATATGCTTTCACACGAAAAGATAGTGCCTAGTATTTACTGCATCACCATTTATTTAAAAAAAATATTTGGGTTATATCAGACTCTGAAGTAGTCATGCTGTGGAAACATCCCAGATAGCACACAATTTTGTAATGTAACACATGTATACGGCATTTAGTCAAATATGCTCACTGGAACCAAAATGTTTATTCTAATGGTCGGAAAGCTAAGCATCTGCCTTTACTTCAGTGTTTTGGCTTAAGTTAATGATAGACGATGAATTGTCTACTAAGTCCGAAATTGAAACTCGACCCCTTTGTTGAATAAATTTGACAAATTTTTTCAACTCTTCCTCGGACACATAGATGAATTTTCCCCGGTCATCTAAAACACCTAAAAAATCACAGAAATAAATTATGCAAGCGCTTTGGTGGACATAAATCCTAATTTCATGTAGATCTTTATATACCTGTCAACCGCTCTTCAGCAATGAGAGTATTTACTCTATTGATTGCATCAGAAACCTTGAGACCAAATTTTGTTGCTAACTCTTCAAAAGGTACGACTTTCTTTGTCTAAATATGAAATTAGATTCGTAAATATAATGGCAATTAGAACAAAAACAGCAGTCATCCATATTTAAATGTAAAAGCATTGTTCAGATTGAAATCACACCTTGATATACTCAATAAATTTTTCCAAAAGATTTTCTTCCTCTTCGGACTCACGAACGCCACAACCTTCATCTTCTACAGTGAACTGAGCTTTCAGTTGTAAATACTCCTCCTGCTCCCTTTGCAGTCTTTCGGTCAACAATCTTTTCTCCTCTTCCGCCTTTCGTTTCTCATCCTCATCTTCTTGCTCCTCACGTCTGATTACATAGACATATATATTAGACTCAAAACCAAATATCACAAAAGTATATTAAAACATTTAGTAATTACTTCTTCCTTTCTTCATTCTCTTTAGCATCCTTTGCTTTCTTCTCTTCACGGATTCGCTCTTCTACCTAAAATGCAATAGTATTGTAGTGTAACTTAATCATTTAGATAATGAGTGAGAATAATGCCAATAGCCGTGTGCCTGACCTCTCTTTGTTGGCGTTTTTCTTCCTTGGCCTCAAGCTTCGCACGTTTCTTTGCTCCTAATTTTGCGTCGAAAGGGGTCTTTGTATCCTGATCACTGTGTCGGTCGGAATCATCGTCTCGGGCCTGGTGCTGCTGCTGGGGTTGTGGTTGTACCCTTTCAGCAGGTGGAGTATCAGAATCGGAATCCTCTGTTTGAAAGAACATAGTAAATAATGTATTGCCCACACATTCATGCATTTTTTAAATGAATGCTTCCATTGATTAAACTTACCAACTCGTCTCTGAGTCCTTCTATTTCTAGCAGCCGCTCCAGCCCTTCTACCACCACCGCCTGCTGGTCCAGCTCGAGCACCACGTTGAACAGCATTTTCTCTTACATTTCTATTGCCTTCCTCCTCTTGTTTCTTCCCTTGACGTTTCCCAAATAAATTTACAGCAATCAGTATTACAGCAACTGCACTAGCTAACGCAAACCAGACCAACCAGTCTTCCATAACTTTAAGAACTAAATAACTTTCTGAAATGGTAATACTACCGTAGTGGCACTCTCTAATCCAAACAAGACCAGATTTTTCGTCTTGAATAGAACTTCAAACTTTAAATTCCCCACGCTTCATGTGAGTTTTGTGTGGAGAACAAGCTGGCAACAATGCTCGTATTCAGGAGTAAATGAATTCGTGTGAAATAAAAATTTTATTTTTATCATATTTCCAGTGTTTAGTCTTAGCTATATACTAACTTCCCGTGACCACGACTAGACTGTCCTTACTAAACCAGACGTCCGTTCATGTTTTTTTCAAACATACGAATGTGATTATATATTTATTTCTAATAAAATAAATAATATCCATATTTTCTATATCACAAAGTTATTGGATGAACAATATTTAATTTGTTTATATAGATTTAAATGAAAGCAAGCAAATAGTGCAGCGGTTTTATGATTAAAAAGGTTTCAATGTAATGATATGCCTGGACTCTGCCACGTTGCCGGACGGAAAGTCAAACGTCACCGCATCCACTGCACCGCAGGAGCAGCGTTGACACGGCATGTAAATTCGCACACGTATGGATTGTGGTTTTTGGACTCCGGTGTTCGGCACTCAGGCAAATTCAAGTTCTCCGGCGTGATTCCCAGGTCTTTGGACATATTTTGGGGTCAACATCATCAGTGACCAAAGTCATACCCAATCCCAGCACTTGACCCCTCACGACTAATCAAAATGACTGAAAAGTGGATCATTGGCCTCATCTTTTCGGCCTTTCTTACCTGGTCATCTGTCACGTCCCTGTATTTTCATATTGCTGAGACTGAGAGAAAATGCTTCATTGAAGAAATCCCTGATGATACAACTGTTATTGGTGAGTCTTAATTTTAGGTATCTTATCTGGCATTTATATAAAGAAAGTTGCATTGAGTTTGGGGCTTCAGTTTTTTTTGTTCCTGTTCAAATTTCATCCGCATAAGGGGCTTGTAGTGTTAAAGTAAGAATGATAAGCATACATTACACATTGGTAAACCACTCTTTGGTGTTATTTGTGATTGAGTATTGTGTAACTACTTGTATGAAACATGGTGTTGCAAGGTTTTTTTTATATTTATTATTATTATTCACGGTTTCTTTATTTCCGAATTTCAAAATTTGCATACAAGGTAAATATTTCACAGGAAAGTAAAGGTTCAGCCAAACCCCTAGCAAGGGAATTTACTTGACCACAGCTTTCAGCTTTTAGCTTTCAGTTAGTCGTGGTTGAATTTAATACCCAAACGCACTAAACACTAATGTACATTTTGTGTTTCAGGCATTTACAAGGTGGAGTTGTTTGATCCTCGTACTGGTGGATTTATGCCTTCAAGTCCAGGAATTGGAATGCATGTGGAAGTACGTGATCCAGATGACAAGACAGTTCTTTCAAAAGTTTATAGTTCGGAGGGACGTTTCACATTTACTTCACATACTCCTGGAGAACATGTCATTTGCTTGTATTCCAATTCTACTAAGTGGTTCGCTGGATCGCAACTGGTAGGTTATCAAAAAAATTTAAATTAGCATAGTGCTACTAACAATTTATTGTTCACTTGCAGAGAGTTCATTTGGACATCCAAGTTGGAGAGCATGCTGTTGATTACGCAAATGTTGCACAAAAAGAGAAATTAACTGAACTACAGTTGCGTGTTCGACAATTACTGGACCAAGTTGATCAAATCACAAAGGAACAAAACTATCAGAGAGTAAGCTTCTTTACACTATTAATTGTTTTACAATACATAAGCTCAACTCAAGTAATCGTTGACGTTTTGTTCTACAGTATCGGGAAGAACGCTTCCGACAAACTAGTGAAAGTACTAATCAGCGAGTTCTGTGGTGGTCATTGGCTCAGACAGCAGTTTTAGTAACAATGGGATATTGGCAAATGCGACATCTGAAGTCATTCTTCGAAGCTAAGAAACTCGTTTAAAAAATTCACTTAACTACAAATAATTTTATACTGCTTGAAACGGAATTAAGTCCAATCGGGATTCATTCAAATGTTGTTATGTCATCTAGGGTTCCCTAAATTGAATGTTGAAAGATTATAAATCAGAAGTGAAATTTATGTTTATTGTCAATGTCTAATGTGCAATCATTTTATTAGAAAGAACCCAAAGCATTTATTTATTATTTTTCATTTCCGATAAGAACTTCAGACAAAGTTAAAATTTACTTGAGTATTGCCGAGCATTCGAAAGAAGTTTGGTTTGAAATATTTGTTGTTTGCTCTTCTTTTTGAAGGATATGATTTGTTGTTAATTCGGCCAACTTTTTAAAGGAATTAAATAGGATGTACCCTAATACGTTGTCAACTTAACAACTTAATAAATTGTATAACTTTTAAATTGGTGAATGTTCATTCCGTATTACCGGACGGAACCAAACGAGCGAAGGCATTTTTGGAAAGATTTGTTTGCACAATTTAAATCCAGATTAAATTTACTTTAAAGGGTGCAGGAATGATTTATGCTGCCCTTATAATTGTGCTTCAAAGTTTAAGTAAGTTTGCTTGAGTAGGGGTCACGAACCCGAACCGTAATTGCAAAGCTCTTAAAAACAAGGGTATTGCATTTCCTCATCTTACAATGTACACAACTTGTGCGTTGTGCAAAAGCGAGATAGAGCAGCTTAAAGCATCCTTCATTGGCTTTATATAAAAATTAAGAGGTCTTTCACCCAATTCTAGTAAACAGAATAAAAAAAACTATTGCTCTGCTCAGTTATAGAAGTAACATACATGACATATGGCGAAGCAATGCTGCACATGAAGTGAAATAAACTCGGAACACCCGATAAGGTATATCATCTTCTTGCGCTACTTAAACTGGAAATTAAAGTTTTATACCTCACTCAGTTACATCCCAACTGTGCTGTAGCAGTACGAATCTAAGGAACTAATCTTGAAGCGAAAAGAGAAAAATGGCCAGATTTAACTTCTCTAAACTTGTGTTTACCCTAATTGTAGTAACGTCTATTGTAGAACTAATTTCGGAATCAGCATCAGTTAAATCAAAGGCACGCACAAAAATAATAAAAAGGAAGAAAATTATTGCCACTACGGAAGCCATCATTACGACAAGCACTACGAATGAGCCAGAAGTGTATGAATCAGTCACATTGAGATCCGAACCGGAAAATTCGCAAGAGTCTTCTGCAATAGAACCCCTTCCGGAAGAGAGCAGATTAGCATACACTTCCGAAAATGAAGGTTCTGTGTCAAATGTTCAATCTACAGTTGAAGTACCTGCAAGACATCGTGCGCCTAAAATATATCAAAATTGCGATGAATGCTTTCCCGAGGACTGTGAAACACCTCCAGCTGTAAACTGCCCTATCGGACTGGTTGGTACTCTTACATTTTTGTTGCAATTTCGTTATTTTGCAATAATACATTTTGACCTTATAAGATTCTAGATTCTTGCAATTGCTGCCATATTTGTGCTGCTGTAGAGGGAAATCGTTGCTACAATGCATCTCTAGGCATCCCATATAACCCAGTTTGGGGAATGTGCGGACCTGGATTGACTTGTCAACTCCGAAGTGACTTAAGCCCATATGTGAGAATTTATATACATATAAATGTATACATATAAATAAACTAAAATTTAGTAATGCCTTGTAAATTATTATGCAGGAGGCGAAGGAAGCACTTTGTGAGTGCGGATCAAAAACCACGGTTTGCGGAAGTGACAATAAGACTTATCTAAGTGAATGCAAATTACATGAAGCTGCACATTTGAATCCATCACTGGGAGTAAAAAATTGGCACCCATGCTATTCAGGTATGACGGTAATGATCGAAATGTATCATCTGTATTTTTCATGAGCATAATGGTTCATACAATAAACCAATATAATGCTATTTTGCTGTTATGTTATTGTAATAATATTGGTTTCATAGAACAGGAAATTTTTGCAAATTATACTGATTTATTAAATTGCTGTGGGTTTTCACAACATTGAACATATTATGATTTTACAATACTGAAATTAGAAATTAAACATAAAACATCTGAATTGACATCCGGAAGACCCGTAAATTAGGTAGTATATGCATGGAGATTAACACATTAATTGTCTATTTTGATTTTTCTGGTAAGCTTAAAAGAATGTTTCCGTCGAATTGACTACTTGATTTTCTTTTCTTCAAGCTCCAACAATCGCACAAGTTGAAAATGTGACAGTTGGAACTGGTGATGATGTTTCGTTAAGTTGCGAAGTCCGTGCATTTCCACCACCCGTGATCCATTGGCAGTTCTTACCAGAAGACTCAAACACGCCAATCATACTTCCAGGTTAGGATATTTTCGCCTTTAGTTGATAATACATATATAAAATACCGAATATGAATATGAGTAGTTGTTTATTGTGAACTTTGAACTCGCCATGCGTGAAGCAGATCTTGAGTAACAGAGCAACCAAAAATATTTACTGGCTTAATCAGCAAGGGAAGGTTCATTGTAAATTTAGCAAATTGGAAAAATTATTCAATAGTAATTTATTGCTTGCAGGTGATGACTCATCTATTGTAGTCACAATTCGGGGTGGACCAGAGCAAATAATGACAACAAGCTGGATACAAATAGTATCCGTGACTCCAAGCCGTCAAGGCGTTTATTACTGCTTTGCAAAAAATGATGAAGGAATGACCCAAAGCTCTGCAATTGTATCCGTGTACAACAATAACGGTTGAACAGATTGACCCAATCCAGCACAACTTGTGGAAATACATTGTTAGTTCATTCTAGAAACTTTTACTTAGTCCGGTCTTCCTAGTTTTAGCACGCAAATGCATGTACATGTTGTAGTTTTACTGATGGGAACCTTAATGTCAAACAATGATAAGAGCGAGGCGAGCGCTAGGGTTTGCATAATTTTGTTAATAAAGCACTGGCATTATAGTGTGTGAATCCCTGATTTTTGTATTTCTCTCATTTGTTTTAACCCAACTTGCAAATTGGAAACTCCCATAAAGTGCATAATTAATTTTTAGGCGTTTTGAGTAAGGGCTTTGGAAAGGCAATGCAACTGGTATGTATCACAATACAATTTTTGTTGAGGCAGTAAAGTAAAACTTGGAGTCGTTGCTCAATTAAAGAAGTCTTTAATTGACAGTTTGCAAACATTAGCTAACACTAATTAAGATCATTGCTTCCGAATTGGTTGTCTGAAACTTTAAGCTTTGAGTGGAGTAATGAAACTCGTTCTAAAACCCCGACCTAGATAAGCCATCGCCAATTATGCAACGCTTGTCTGGAGTTATTTTAATTGGCTGTTAACCTTGAGAATTGTGATCAAAGTCTGGAATGATTCGAGCAATGAATTCGTGACTTCTGATTAATTAATTAAACTTTGAGCCCAATTTTATTTCTGTGAGGCAAAATCAAATATAATATCAAAGTATAATAAATGCAAACATCGTTACAAAATTTAAAAGTGTTCATTCAATATTTCTACTAGATTTCTACCCTTAAATAGAAAGACATGGAAAAATACAGATAGCAAACCTTCTGAATAGGGTAAAATTAAATTCTTATGAACAAATAAATGGAAATTTACAAAAGGAGAAGCTGTGGGCTCCATTGGGCAGGCTGTAAAAGCTATGTGACGGGTTATACTTACAAGTTTTGAAAAAGCAAGGACAGTGCACAGTGCAAATGCAAGACAATGCAGTGGGCTCGGGTGGGTGGAAAAATTCTAAATTTCATTATTAGAGAGAAATGTGATGATAAGGATAAGAAAAGGACGCGTGGAAGCTCTTGTAAAATTCCGAAGGGTTCAGAGGTGCAACTAGTGGACAAATGCACGTGAACTCCTTTCTCACCTTTACATTTTGACCGTCGTCCGCGTCCTCTGAGTTTACAATAAAGTTCAACATGGGATTTGTACAAAAAGAAACTGCCTTGCGCGTCTTAAGCGCGTGATATCACATTAATGCTGAATTATTCGTTTTTAATGGGGGCACGAGGAGATGGAATGAAGTAGGAAATGTATTGATCATTGAGCATTTAACGACATATTTTGATTTTTGAATGCAATCACATTTTCATGCATAAGAGTCCTTGGAGAATCAATTTGTGAATGACAGGCTTTTTACATGAGATAGGCATGAGGGAGGTACTCCAGCACTTCACTGCGTGAAACCCATTAATGAGCTCTGATAATTTAGTTTATTCTAAGACGTGGATAGTTCAAAAGTGAGATTCCTTAAGTACAAAGCCATTACTACCATCATGTATCGTCACCAACAACAGAATTTCGGGGGGGGGGGTGGCTTAATTACAGTACGATCATCATACAATATTTGCAATTAGAAACCTCAAAGTAACAAGTTGAAAAATAAATTTGAGAACCTTCTTCAAATTTTAAATTGTAGGAAGCGCACGTCCCCCCTTGGGTTCAAAACATTATTAAATCTGCATTTAACTGGTCTGTATGTGTTATGCACAAGGACGTCGGTTCTCCAGGCCTACCAAACAAGCCCTCAGTTAACGGACGCTAGCACCAAGACAGATAAAGTGACTACGAGGCATGCCGACCCAGAATATGACTGGATGAGTTTGAACTGAAAAATGTTGGAAATGATAAAAATGTGCCTCGAGTCCTTATAATGTTCACTTGCCACTCAAAACTCCTTGAGGCATGTCGGGGATACTTTGAACTGGCAAGGACCAATTGTCAATCACTTCTAAATTTTTATTGTCCTTGTTTTAAAGTCTTGAGCCCTCGTTTAGATTTTAGTTCAACTTTTTCAGCAGAGCCGAACACACCTCCTTCTTCCTTAAAGTGATTTTTTAAACTCTAATTTATTTTAAACTTAAACATGCATCTGGCATCGTTCCGAGCAGGAGTTCGTGTCGGGGCGAGGTGCTTTGCTCGTCAATGGAACGCAACTAGATTTCAAAGAACTGCTGCTTTGAGTGTAAGTGCAAGTATTTAGTAAAAAATTATATTAGATTTTTTGAATTTTACAGAAATTTTTATTTATTGTTTTTAACAATTACACTCTTTTTTTTTAAAATAGGCATTTACAAGGGGCCTGGCTTCCTCGAGCCCTCGTCAAGATTATGTTAGTTGGAAGGACTCTGGGAGTCCAAATAAAGGGATTCTGAGTACTCGAAATCAATTATCTTCAGCAAAACGAATCGTTGTCAAAATCGGGAGTGCTGTTTTAACGCGAGAAGATAATTGTGGTCTTGCATTAGGTCGTGTGGCTTCCCTTGTTGAACAGGTAAGAAAATACGCAGTTTTGGTCGGTTGGAAAGTTTTAGCGAACATCGGCTGAGATTAAGGACTTTTTGATACGCAATTTGTGAGTTGGTTGTTATGTTTTTTACTACGTATAAATCAAAGGTCTTTCTTTGGAAAAGTTGACTTTAGATATTCCATTGATGACAAAATTGCATACATGTATGTAAGTAACCCAACTAATAATTAATAATTTCTTATTAAGGTAGCGACACTGCAGAACACTGGGCGAGAGCTGATAATGGTTACAAGTGGTGCTGTTGCATTTGGGAAACAAAAGTTGGCACAAGAATTAGTCATGTCAATGTCCATGAGACAAACTCTTCACTCGAAGGACCACGAAGTCCACGTGAGTTTTAACTTAATTCTTCATATTTTTCATCCCGACCACACAACCACCTCCTTAGTCGTATGTGCTTTCAATTTGCAATCTCGTCCTCTTTTATCAAGCTAAACGGCTCGCAGGACGTAATTGCAATGGTAATGCATCTGCGTAGATGTTGCACTGCATAGTTAGCCAATTGTTTGTCACACAAGTGAATCGGATTAACTGAAAACATTTGTTGCATGGCTCTTGTATAAGCTGGTAAACCCGTCAAATGTAGTCGTTATAATTTGATGCAATAGTGCGCCGATAGGACAAATATATTTAAAGATTTTGCTAAATTTTAAATATGAAATTCTCAAAATTCAAAGCTTAAACACTAAAAGTTTTAAAACATTTCGTTAGATTATTTTACTATGACCTTGAGAAATTATTGTTGGCCACAAAATTAAACAGTTGGCCAAATTTATCTTTCCACGTCAATGTTTTTGTGAGCTCATGTAAGGTATTACAAGATAGGACGCGACAAAAATATTAACAAGCAAATTGAAGGTTTTTTACACGATTTAATTTGGTATACAATTACAATAAGTAAAAACGTGAATTAATTAACTTTGAATCAATTCTAATGACAATTGTTTGGTGACAGAAGAACAAAGGGATGTTAGAGCCTAGAGCAGCTGCTGCCGTTGGTCAGTCGGGTCTTATGTCGTTATATGAAGCCATGTTTGCTCAGTATGGAGTCAGAATTGCACAGGTGAATTTATTGTTTTGCTGGATCGTTTTTTGTAAAATGAGAGATTCCCCAATTATTAATCAATGTCACTGCCAAAAGAAGTTTTTGTATTATTCAAGACCTTTGCCATGAGTTAAATTCCCATTCCCCGTCCATCTTCCCACTCGCTCGCATGGTCACATGTCAATGCGAAAATTGTGGATACCATGTCCCCTTGAAATCACTTTCTCTGCTTCTAAATACAATGTGATCCGACATTGTAATAAGACGCAAATGAAATCAATTAACTTAACTTTCCCGCCTTAGTTCTTTCGTAATGGCACGCCTCGCGTGTACAAATGATTATATACAGTAAATGCAGGAATGCGGCTAAAATTGTATATTGTTTAATTAATTAGGTGCTCGTAACAAAAGGAGACTTCGTTGATGAATACACGCGAAAGCACTTGTTCCAGACAATGTCTGAGCTACTGGCTCTCAACATTGTTCCCATCGTAAATACAAATGATGCAGTTGCAGCCCCTCCCCTTGTCTACGATGCTTTGGAAGGGGTAAATTTTTCAGTCCTAATGTGTGAAATTAACTAACTCAATTGAAATTTAGTTAATCTAAAATTAAAATTATTAATAACACAGGATATTACAGTGAACGACAATGACAGTTTGGCTGCTCTTCTCTCGGCGGAAGTCCAGGCTGACCTTTTGGTTCTAATGTCAGATGTCGATGGAGTATATAATGGTCCTCCCGGATTTGATGGCTCAAGACTAATGCATACGTATTGTCCGGATGCAATCACAGAAAATGTACGATTCGGAGCCAAATCCCGGGCTGGATCAGGAGGAATGCAATCCAAAGTAAGCACATCATATTAACTTCAAACCATGTAGCACCTGTCGTGAGAACCCACATTCCTGATCTGTTATTTTTGCAAAATTTTATTTCAAGAAGCGCAGTTAGTTGAATGGTGGGCTGTTGTTTGCCCTCCTAATTTAAAATATGAGAATGAATTATATTTTCGATTGAAGTTCCCGTATGTGCAGGTGACAGCGGCGTCCTGGGCTTTGAGTCATGGGATTGGTGTCGTCATTTGCAACGGTTCCACTGAAGGAGCTCTCCAGTCCGTGATGGCTGGGCGAAGGATCGGAACGCTTTTTACAAATTATGCAGTTGGAACCAAAACTCCCGAGCAAATCGCAGAATTAGGTCGGCGGAATTATTATACTCTAATGCGGAAAATATTTGCACGTTAAGGGAACTTGACATGCCAGCTTTGGACTGGCTTTGCTGTTTAGTTTAATAATGAGACTGGAGCGGGTGTGAACAATTAGTATGTGGTTGGTAGTATGAATACTAGTTTATTAATTAACTTTATGGGATCACTTTAACATTGATAGTTGATTTTAGATGAATCCTTGTGAGTGAATTCTCATGTGAATGAAATTTGACAATTACGTAATTGTAGCGTGTTGTGCATTGATGTCCTTAATCCTTGCTTGGTTGCTACAATTTTTTATACAATAATTAAAATTAACCACAACTTGTTATTATTTTAGCCAAAGATGGTGGGCGGCTTTTGTTAAACTTGTCGGGATCACAAAGGGCAGAAATAATTTATCAGATTGCGGAACTTCTTATCACAAAAAAGGATGACATTATGATTGCCAACGGAAGGGACTTGGAACTTGCAGAACGGGATAATCTAAGTTCCCCAATAAAAGACCGCCTGAAATTAACAGATGCAAAGATTGACGCTTTGTCTACCGGTAATTCAATTTGCTCTTACCATACCATAAAACTACAAACTTGCGTTAGGATTTGGACTTATGCATTAAAATCATTCCTCAAACTTATAGGTTTACGACAAATGGCTGAACAATCCACTAATATAGTTGGTAAAATCATCAAGCGAACTCTTTTGGATGATGGCTTGGAATTGCATAAAATTACAGTCCCCATTGGATTCTTAATGGTCATCTTTGAAGCTCGACCAGATTGTTTGCCTCAGGTAAAAAAAACTAAACTCCTCGCTTTCTTCTACAAGTACGAGAATTTTCCAAGGAATACCAAATCAGAATTCGAACTTGATTCTCTATTCCCCGTCGGACATATGTAACTTTCTGTATGAATTAGATTGCTTCCTTGGCAATTGCATCCGCAAATGGACTTGTGCTGAAAGGAGGGAGCGAGGCCGTGAATACAAACAATGCGCTCATGTCTCTAGTGTCTGAAGCACTCCTCACTCACGGGGTTCAGAATTCCATTCAAATGGTAATAAATTAAATTGCACTCTCATCCAATTTAGAAAGAAATCTAATTATTAATGAAAAGTGAAATTGATCGCTGAGCTCGTGTGGCGGCCGATTAATTAACTGATGATGAGATTTGTGGCTTGCAGGTGACTTCACGTGAAGATGCGAGTGAGATCATTGCATTGGGTGCTGTGGATTTGATTATTCCACGTGGATCCTCGGAGCTTGTAAGAAGTGTAAACAAAATTGCTCAAGGTGTCCCTGTTCTGGGCCATGCTGAAGGGATTTGCCATGTCTACGTTGATTCGGATGCGGATTTGGAGAAGGCATTCCATATTAGTAAGTCTTATATTAAAATGCGATTGGTGCTATCCTTCTCATTTGATATAAATTAAAACATTAGTTCGAGATTCAAAATGCGGCTATCCGGCAGCATGCAATGCAACCGAAACTATTCTTTTCCATCGTCAACTACTCAATAAGGGCAATTTCTTCTCCAAATTATGTGATATGCTCAAGGCTAATCATGTAAGTACAATAACTTTTAAGATAATGATAATATGACCGATATTTCTACTCGTAATTAGCGTTTAATATTGCCCAATATATATATTTATAATTTATAGGTGGACATCTTTGCTGGGCCAGCGCTATCAAAGGAACTGACTTTTAGTCCTCCGCTGGCCAAGTCCCTTCGCACTGAGTACGGTCGATTAGCAGTCACAATTGAAATCGTGTCTGATGTTCTGAGTGCAATTGAGCACATCAACTCATATGGATCCAGTCACACTGATACAATTGTTACCGAAAATGGTAAGGAAATAAGAATTGTAACTACTGATTCAAATAACTTTGGAATTTATTTGACGCTCGTGTTAACATTTGACTTTACAGACAAGTCTGCCCGGGAATTTGTGAAGAGAGTTGATTCTGCTTGCGTTTTCCACAATGCGTCCACTCGGTTTGCTGACGGCTATCGATTTGGACTTGGAGCAGAAGTAGGAATCAGTACTGGCAGAATACATGCTCGTGGACCGGTTGGAGTTGAAGGGCTCCTCACTACTAAATGGATCCTTCATGGTCATGGTCAAGCTGCATCGGATTTTGGACCAGGATTAAAGCAGTTCAAACACATTGACCTTCCCATACCTGACACCAAGCTTTACGACAGCAAATCTGAGACTGCCATACTTGATGATTTAGCAAAGGAAGCTGTCATGCTAAGTTAAATTTAAGACTCATCGGATCTGAATTTCATTTTATTCTACTAACATACGCTACAATATTTTTAAGATGTGATTTTCACGATTCTTTTTTTGTGTATAACTTGGGCATTACTGGCCATTCCTTAAACAATTCGCATAAAATATGATCTGTAAAGTTTTTTTATTGGAATAATTCAGTAATAAATCGTATTTTTTAATTAGGTCATTGTCAATCGTGGTAAAAGAGTAAATATTTCATGCTTGGGCATTGCGTGCGGTGCAGCAGAAGTGTGGAGATTCCCCAAGTGGTTTTTGCATATACACACACCAGCGCAACGTAATGCCATTTATTGCTTTCAAACACAAACCACAGACCGAGAGGCGCAAAATCTCGTTAATTTGTCACGTGATGGCATTCCAAATTTCCATCTAGTAAAAGTAACAAAACAACACTTGAGTAGAATTCAAGTGCACTTAACTCTTACGTATGTAACCATCAAACATTGAATTATTAATTACTTCCTGGAAAATAAAATGACGATAAACTTTTCCACTCAAGCTGAGGTTGGCGCATAAGTAAAATCTTCAAGTAAAACGCAAGGTGAGGTAATTCACTTGAATTAAAAAGCAAAATGCATTATTAGCTTAGCTCATAAGATGCAATCCAATAATTACTCAGAACTTGCAATGCGTTGAGTTGTGTAGGCGCTGCGTATTGACATGGCATTGGCCAGCCTTCACAAGGAGCATAAAGGTCAGGACCGTGAAATCAGGTTAGCCGTATCATTTTGTAGCCATATGGCATTATGTTAATACAATCAACTCAATCAGTATGAATCTTCAAATCATTGACTTCAAGAAAACCTAGAGTTAAGCTTTTTCGGATCGCTGGATGAATTTATAATATTTTTGTGCTTTAGTAACACTACGAGGATGACACAGATCGCATAAATAAAACATAATTAGCAATAACTTTAGGATGAGGAAGCAGACGAGTGGAAGTCTCACTTTTGTTTGAATGGCCAAGCACAAGTGGAAGGTTATTTGGACTTAAAGCCGTAACAAAACTAGTCTATAAATGAAACTGACCACACCTTGATTAATACGATTTCTTCTCTCCGTCAGCCACCGGTTTGGATTTCAGTGGAGTTTGAGTTTGAACCCTGCATAAATATCACGTAATGTAAGTTGATGATTCACATTTTGCGTGTGTGATACTTGGCAGTGATAAAGTTGGTGCGTGTGTATGCGGGACAACACAAGTAATTAAATTGAAATTATTCCATCATCTCAGTTTCAACCAAGATTATCTATTTGGGATTGACTTTGATGAGGGCTTTGACTGACACCCGATGAACTCTCTCTGCTTCCCGCCATTTATGACTCCCATGTGTTTGCTTTAGGAATTCAAAGAATGACTGAAACCCCGCAATAAATAAATATAAATTTGATCAGCTCCTAACAATAATGTCAAATTGACTTGAAAAAATAATGGAATTCTCGTCAAGGTACTGCACGTCTAAGTAAGTCACCTTGAACTACGATGATCTATGGGCGTGTATCATTCATCTATTGTGTTTGTTGCATTATAGATTGCGGCATATGTGACAATGTAGGCGTTTTGGCCGGCTGAGTGTAACTGAACGCAGTTTGAATCTTTAACGATTTAATAATATTATGCGCACCAGGTTATGTATGCACATCTCCCTCTTCTGCACGGCTCAAACGCATACTTTTTTACTGAATGCTAAATACACATAATCAACTTAGAATAAATTGATAATTCAAACAAATTTCATTATTTGCGTTCCGATTTAAAATGCATACACACATAAACTGCGTTTCAAATTAAATTAATGATATACAAATGCTGTCTGATTTCACAAGTTGTGCAGATGTTATATATATTATTCAGGTCGAGCAAAACAAGGTTCGGAATTATTGACAAAATTGTAGTTATCTGCACATAATCAACAAGCCACAAACAAGTTGATTAAATTGTTAAAAGAGAGACGAAAAATCTGGGCACGAGGTGAATAGTTGTGTTTCAAAGATTCCATCACCTCTCCAAGCATCCTTGGATGCAAATGAATTTCCCAAGCATCCCAAGTGATTTTAGCATCTATAAATTGCTCCATTGCACCTTGCGCACCTTCCTCAACCCCAGGAATATCCAACACACGGAGGAACATGAAGGGAGTGAAGATGTTTGGTTAACTGAATAATGTACCCTTTCCTTAACTTTGAGTCCGAGTTTAACTAATGGAGCTTCATTTGCACACAAGCATTTGGTTCATCTTCATCTCTCTCAAACAATATCCCTCTCATTTCTCAATATCTTCTATTTTGTTCGTGAATAGTTTATTTGTGTTGTTCAAGTAGTTTTGGAGCATGTATTTGCTCCTGGTGGCTCAATCGGATACCGCTAATTAGTGGAATTACTGTGTAAATTTAAAGAAAAGTGCATTGCTCTGTGAAATTAGACAAACCAAACTTGTTTCAAAACATTTTATCAAATAACTACGTTAAAGTTTCGACCAGAACAGAAGTGCATCTTTCTTACAAATCCTGTCTTTAACAACTAATGTGAAAGGATTTTAGTTTGTTTAAAATTAAAAAAGAGAGACGACTTCCTTCGAAGTGGATTGGTTGATTTTAGAGTGCGGCGATTCTGACGTCATTCAAGAGCAGGTTTTGTGGTCGCACTTATTTTGGTTGAAACTGCACTTCACTGCCTTTCAGGAACCGCTCAAAAAACCCATGAAAGACATCTGAATTCGTTAGCCTAGAAAAATGGTGTCGGACAGCCCAAGAGTTCGGTGAGTTGCAATATTATGCGTTCATTTTATGCCAATTTGCGTCCTTCACTCTCCAAACGACCAAACTCCGCTGCCTTAAAAACATAAGCCTTTACGGGCTAAATAAAATCAGTTGGGAGGTTGGGACTAAGGCGAGTTGTGCACATGCGCAGAAGTAAGAATTTAGGCCTCAAAAATTATTTTTTTCTGTCTCGCGGAATAGAAATATCGAATGCGTTTTTGCCGCTCAAGTTTGCACAACTTAGTGCGGAATTGTTTTGAAAAAATTGTGATTAAATTTGAGTGAATAATTTCAGAAGACTAGAGTTTAGCACACGGCATTCACTTCATGCAACTATAATTTGTAGTTAACTTGTTTATGTGCTGGTGTCATCATTTAACTATTCAAGTCTTGCATGACGCAGTTGTATCACTGCAGAATTGGTTCCACAGCAGCACTAGCAGAGCCTAAATTATTAATAAAATCCATGAAAAATACGATGTGTGCATTATGGCGTCTATGAATGCTTACGATTCTTGTTGTGTTGTTTCTTTTTAGTTTTATTATACTGGCTGAGCCACACACAAATTTGGCACAGCCAATACCTACTGTAATGTCATTTTAATGGAGCTTTTACAATACATTCTTCAATACAACTACCTTACAACAATATGATATGCGTCAGTTTAGATTTCTCTTCCAGTTTAGCTAAAGCCATTGTTATAAATAAGGTTAAGGGTCAGGTCAACATCTGACTCAGCCTAAGATGACCTAGTTAATTCAAGCTTTTTAAAGGTGTCGGCCTCCGAAATTAAGTTTGTAGTTTTGAAGGAAACAGACCAACCATAAAGGCATTCCTAATGTAATGCTTTTTGAAATTAAGGAACGGAAATTATACCGAGGCACAATATTCGTCTTATGTTATATTAGTTCAGGTGCACCTACTATTTTTAAAAAAACGCAGATATCCGGTCGAAGGACAAGTGCTTAGAAAGCAATTACACCGAAGCTCAATGTCCTGAAATGTCTAATTAATTTTATCTTGTTGACAAGTGCCGTTGCGTTGCGTCGAACTAGATTTAACAAGAAATGGGACGGGTGTATTCGGGGCAAAATAAGACACTTGTTTCAACCTTGTTCCAATATTTTGACAACAGGTCATAAACATAACATAAACAATGTATGTTCTATTACAACTCATGAACAAGTATTAGTTTAGCTTTGAGTTCCTTACCTTGAGCAAGTGTAGAAATGACACGGAAATATCACTATTTTTTTTAGTATATTTGCGGTGCTGAGCCCCCAAGCAGTCCTTATAAGGCATCTTTAAATTAGAACCAGAATTAGAAATGGTTTAATTAGTTGTCGGTTACCGTCTCGTGTGCACAAAAAACGTAGAAATATATTCATATATTTGTACACCTCGGCTAACCTGCAGTGTTGAATTATTTATTGATTCAATTTCCAAGTTTTAATGTGCTGCGCTCACCTTTCCATTTAATTGGATGGTCAACAAGTACAGATTTAACTAGAAAAGAACTGTGTGATCTGCTATTTGTTTGGATCATGGACAACGTCACAAATGGAATTACCACTGCAGGGTGCAGTTTGGAAAGGTACTAACTTGATCACATCTAATGTAAAATTTTCTCTTGCTTCAAAATGATTCATTACCAATAGATCAATACATATTTTGAGCATACAGTTAATTCCAATATGACAAACCTATGATATGGGTTCCGATGAGTATTTTGGCATGAACTACAATTTAGCAAATTTAACTTAGCTCTAGCCGCCTTTAACTCATGTTGCCTGTTTGTTTCTTTACGGCAGACATAACGTATTGGTGGCACACGTTTTTGGTAAAACCCACCACGTGCACCTGCCCTTATCCCTCCATGAAAAATTACGTCATATCTCATCTCTTCCTTAGAAATTCTGTGGTAAGTGCAGGCGCACTGAGCTGAGAATGAATGAGTTTGACATTAAGATGCTAATTACTACTATGCATTGGCGGGTAACAATAATATTGCTAGCAGCAATCATATTGTTTGTGTTAGCATCGTTTGGAATTGATATGTATGAAAATAAGTTCGTAATTTGAAATATATACAATTAGAGACGAGTTATTATCAACTAACACATAATATATTGGTCGAGATTTTCAAAATGCAATTAGTTTGAATTAGAGAAGCACTGCCAGCTAAGCTTACACTTACTTTGATTGGACATATTTTAAACGTCCAGTTGTAAGTTTAAAACAACCTTGAACTCCGTATACACGTGTGTGACGATTACGACCACTCCCTTTGCCAGAAGAATAATAAAAAAACATTTGAGTAGCATTATGCATTTGATTGATGAATCTCTGCAAAGTTATCAAGCGAAAAATCTTCCTCCTTCTTTGAATGAAAAAAGCCTGCTTACTCTCTTGTGTAATAAAGCTCACTTATTGATTCAAACAATTAACAGTAGCTAAAGGAATACAAGCAGACTCGAGTACTTTTTATTTGCTCAGGATGGTTTGAAATGGACGTGTGCGAAAACGTGACAGTTCCTCCCATGTAAACACTATAAATACCGCACTCACATATTGGACTGGCTAACTATTCTAACTTTTGACGCCATTTATTTCGTCATTATAATATTAATGCGTACACAAGCGCAGCGTGCTACTCTATCAACACCAAACACCCATCATGCTAAGCAGTTCAAACTTTTAACATAACTCATCGCTTCCACTTTATGCCTTAGAGTGAGAGTTAAAATTAAAGAAATTCCATCAGTCCACCAATTCTCGTCAATTGGAAAATTGAATAGAGGAAAAGGGAAACTGACTTATTGAATAACATGGGGACCAGAAGCTAAAGAGTCTGAAGACACTTTGTCCACATTTTTAATTATCCGGATCATGAGAGCATAAATGCTGACTGAATCAATCTTTGAATGAAATGAACATTTTGAGCATAAAAGAAGCCCAGTTGTGATTAAGTCCCCAGTCTCCTTTTAAAGAATACGTGCAAATCCGACAATCCTACGTAAGGAAATTAACGCCAAATTGAACGCAGATGCAAAATAAGAATTTCTATTTTGGCCACTATGAATGACTACCGACTGCGGCGGATGGAAAAATGTGTTGAGTTCCTGAATAAATGGATGCGGACTCTCTCACATCTTTTGAGAAAAGTCCAATTCACATTTAATACTAATGCTTGGTTATGTACGCATACTAAGCACTTTCATTAAGTTTTCTTCTCGGAAGAAATCCGCTTTTAAAATGTATTGCGTCATCGTATAACGTTATACAATTGTAGCCAAATATTCTTCAAAATCTCCTGTTTCCATTACAATAGAAGCTTACACTTACGGCAAACTGCAAAAATGCACATGCTTTGGCTTTGACAATTAGTATTCTATGAAAGCCTGATTCCCAACAATAGAGCAGTCACCCTTTGAACATATAAATAATATTTACAAATTGGTTTAACAAAGATTAAACCTTCAGCCTCTGTCTTTGCCGTGGAATCCTCTTATAGACATTCCAAGGGTGTTTGAACCGCACGCATTCATTCATTTGCAAAATTGAATCCACCCTGACTGCAATCCGCGTCGTCGCATCGACCGGGTCCCAATAATAAGCAAATGCCATCATAACATTTTCAGAGCACAGGGTTTTGGGAGCAGTAGGGAGTCTGAGTATCCCACCTGTGCCCAAATGTAATACGTACGTGAGTGCATTGAAAGATAGGATCAACATCAACACAGACTTCACACTTGGGAATTGAAGTGTTTGAATGGAAACAGAAAGTGATAATGACTTGTGGGGGAAGGCAAGGACACATCTTCGCGTCATTTTGTTTCTTCGTATCCTCTACACACACACACACACACTGGCAAAGAAATTGCAATTCCCTGGCCTTCCCTCTCATGTAATACACAAACCTCCTTTTAGGTTTGTATTAATATATATGCAATCCTTTAATTCTAACGGCTAGGGGTGTATTATATCATAGCTTTTTTAATGTTGAATATTTGGGTTGCCCCGTTTTTAAGGAGAATTTGAAACATTTTGGTGTACAAATATTGTGACAACTTTCGTAAATAACTTCTGATCTGCTTAATGAAGAAATTATTGGAGCCAATTAAGCAGGGCGTGGAATTAGTTTTCTAGTTTAAAAGGACATGACATTTAAGGAAGCTACTTAAACCGAATTACTTATCCTAATCCAAAAAAGGGTAACGGCAGGACAATTGCTGAACCTGTATTTTAGTTTGTACAGAGTGGGTCATGTGGCCAAGGTCAGTTAAAGGCGATAAACAAAGAAAACTTGGGTACCCGCTTGCTTTGCATTCTTATGTTGGAAACAATGCATCTTTTGCAAAGTTCTGAATTTAGTTTGAGAAATTATATTTTATATCTCAAAAGGGTTCACAAACTCTGTTGTTATCAATTACATTTAGGCAGGATATTCATATTGAAGATTTCATAGAAAATCTAGACTGACGCAACTGTAAATACTCCCAAGGTGATTATTTGAATAACTGACTTTCGTCAACTCTGCACAAATCTTGAGAAGTGGTAATAATTCAAGTTCATAGTTTCTTAATCACTCTCCCTTTCAGACGTATCGAGATGAAACGTTAAATTATACTACTGCGTCTTATGGAAAGAATTAGGTCAAACAATGTTTGATTTTCATTACAAAAAATTACATAATGGTTATACAATGTAATTAATGGATGCATGCATGCAACAGTTTATAATGCAGAGAGGTACACCCTAATCAGGAAACATCAAAAAAACGAGTTTGTGCGGCATCCACGTACAGTAAAGGCTCAGTTCTGATTTTCTTCCTGTTATTTACGAGAAGGAAAACAATGAACTTGAAGGTTGATTGTTCCACGGTCATTATCAGCCACATGCCGCTTCATATCATATCACGCCAATAAAACAAATGGTTTTTCTTAATTTTAATATAATTCCATTGATTTGGTGCGTCAATTCTGCTTGACATTGGAAGTATTCCGTTTCTTGGTGTAATTTTTGTACATCGTAGTCGCAGCCCCGGTTATGCTCGATAATTGTTCATAATCTTCTGGGAAAGTATATTTTCTAATGCTGCTTTTATATTATTTGCTAAACTACACATTAATTGATGGCAATTTAAAGCCACCTGTTTTGAAGTCATTGGGGGTCATTGCATTGATAATCTTCTGAGGTCAGGGCTGCACGCGCGCAGCGTCGGGCATTACATATGTATTTCTGAATGTTTTATTCAATTGAATACAATCATTCCACAGTGTGTATTCTACTATGCAGTAAATTTCAATTTCAATTTCAATTTCAATTTTGGTTTTATTCAAGTGTCATAACCAAGTCAGTATTGCTACTGCAGTTTTCTTAGCTGCAATTAGAATTGTATAATACAGAGTGATGCAAGAATTTTACAATTTCAGATGGTAAAATTGTTCCTTGGAGGAAGCGCAGTATTAAGAGAGCGGCAAATGATACGGTACAATGTGTAATATGTAAAGCAGGTCCGGTTCATAACAGTTTTTTACACAAAAAAGTCTTCTACTTCACCACAAAAAGTGGTATTACAACTTTGCTTGTCGTTTAGCAGTACAATTTGCAAGCTCTTTGGGTGGGCAGACTGCCCTAAAACGCAGACCTACCTCACACCGAATTATATTAACGCTTCTCAGTGCATGCTATTGTGTAAGTGTGAAGAGCAAGAGTGGACCCATTTGCTGGAGGCGAGGCTAATACTTTAATCACCAACAGCATCTTAAAAGAAAAGGTTTAGCACACGGTGCATAAGCACTGAGGAAAATTAAAAGTGAGTAGGACATCCAATATTCAAAGGACATTGCTTTGTGGCGGCTAATTAATTATCACATTGAATGTCTTATATAATACAATGCAGTGTATAGTGTGATTTTTTGCTGGCCTGGACGAGTTAAACATCAACCCTTCATTATAGGGCTAGGTTAGGTTTTAGATACAGTAATTAATAATTGCACACCTCATCTCTCAATGACAATGACAATTGAAAGACCAAGGCCCGGCTTCATGTAAGGGGGACTTAAACCCTCAAGAATTGTTGTGGTTATGTTGTTGGACCCAATTAATTACCCCAAAGTTGAATCATTCACCCTTCAAAATCAATAGAAGATTTTGATCACGTCACATTCACTTGCGTAAGCTTCGCGATTCACGTGCAATTCATATCGTATGCATTCCAGGAATTAAATATCATGCCAGTAAATGAAATGGGATTGGATTTAATTAATAATTACTTGCTTGCGTTGATTATATAATTCGAGGAATACATAATAAAACAAGACGTGGGGCCTTTTCAGGTAGGATTGGCATCGGAAAGAGTCAGGGTTTCCAACTTCCACTTCCGAGTTACCTCCAGCAAAATATGCGGATATATGTCATAACAGAAAGAAATACGTTTGTGGGATTGCTGGTCAGTGGGATGAGTGGGCCCTGACACTTTTCAAAGGAACAAGGGGGTCCATGGCCAAACAACATTGCCCCAGACATCATTACTTCCTCTTTCCAAACCATTTTAATTCCTCAAAAGCTCTAGTAAATTAGCTCATAGGAGCATCCCAGTTTCCTCCTTCTCACGTGTAAAGATTACATAACAAATATTAAACGCGAGACTGCATTGCCAGCAGAAAAAGCAGTCTACCTTGCGTTTCTATAGTAACGGTCGCTGCGTGACCTTTGGGTCCGGTCCTCGAGGTTTTTCTTCTGCCCTTGAAGGGGACCACTTTTGACTACACTTGCTTCTCTCTCTTGTTAGTTTAATGGGTGGACAGGATTTGTGTGCAATTTTCCATTTCGGCAGAGCCACCCGCCTTCCTCTGATAAACATTAGCTAGGCAGCCATCCCGCCCAATCAGCGGCAATCAACTTCTATGAAAAACCGTTTCGGTCAATGTTTTTTCTCACATCACTACTGATCTTCAGTCTATCAACTTGTGCAAACCAAGAGAAATTTGTGAATTTACTTCTGTGAGTTGCAATAGTAATACGAGAACATAAGCCCATGTGGCCTATTAGGAAGGATTTTGTGTCTGTGTACAACTCTTGTGCTTCTTTACATTAAAAACCATTGTTGTAGAAGTGATCTAGAAATTGATGAGCAATTGTAAAAATTTGAAGGTAAATTCACTCTACAGAATTATATCAGTGCAGCTTGCTAGAATAATACACATTTTATTACGAAGCTGCGTTTTAAATTTTATTCAAAACTGTGTATATTACTTAACCAGCGTTGTAATCTTGCCGCCTTACTTTGCCTTCTGCTTTGTGCTGGCTCTGTGTGCATCTTAAATATTAAGTAATGCTCAATCTCAATACAAAGCTAAGGCACCCAGACAGGCAAATATAAGAAATTGAAGAAATGTGTCAAATGTCCGTGCGGGTCTGAGATATGCATAATCTGGGTTTCTCATCTCACTTCTTACATGCACTCGTGTGTCATCTTCCTTCTCTGTCCATCCTTACCTGCTCCGCTTACTTAAGGCATTTGGGATTGGACAGGTAAGGCCTAGCCTGGGTTTGGATTTGTAAGGCCCCTTGTTGTGGAATTGGAATGTCAGTTTAGAATTTGTTTTCCCTTTTTTCTTCAAGTAAAACCTTTGCAGTCACCTGAAAACCTTCCCCGCGTTAGCTCCTATCTTCATTTCCTCAGAACACATTTCCGTTGAACCAGAACTGCAAGTCTTTACCCCTGGACTCATTTTAGTATCCCAGTTTATTCCAAACTAAAATCATTCGATCTTTTCCAACCGGTTCTAACAAGTTTTACGAATAACAGTACACAATTTAACACTTATCCCGGGATTTCACAAGTGCCCTGATTTATGTGTGTGGACGGGTTTTGACTTTGGAGAGTCCAGTGGAACCAATTATCAATTGTCTTCAACGTTGACGTTCACACCGTGCTCTGATTTTTTTTTCTGCCATGGTTCTTCTGTCGGCAAGCTTCGAACTCCCTCCCAGTCGGACTCGAAGCTTAAGCCTGGGAAGAAATGCTTTGTAAAACAATTATTGAATTATTCTAAAGATTTTCATTTATTTACACTATTCAGTTATTGAATTATATTACAATCTTATCAATAATCTTAGAATTTGAACTACATGTATTTCTCTTGTAAAAAAGTCACCCGCTTAAATGTTGTTTTATGTTTTCAGATACGTTAACAATAATCTCGGTGAAGATTCAGAGTCATCAACCCGCGAATCATCCACGATGTCTCCTCCGTTGACAAATACGGAAATTAAACCTTCCAATGCAGTGGTGGCAGCTCCTCCCCGAAGGACAGCCGTGTCACTCACTAATGCCTGGAAACAATATGGATCTGGAAAAAGAATTACACCGGTTTTGGAAGGATTGAACATGACTGTGCCAGAAGGCACAATGTAAGGAAGCTGCATTTTTATATTTATGTGTGCATGTGCTCCACTTCTGCATGTAAAACAACGCAAACTTGTATTTGTTATTTACGCTCAATTTTGAGGGGATTTGTGTTGTGTTTGGGCCCCGCATTTACTGTCATTACAAGTAACCAGTGTTTCAACACAAAGCGGGCGGGATTAGAGTTCTGAACTTATAGGCAATATAAGTAAAAAGGGCTAAAAATACATTCCACCCAACTAACAATGAACCACAAATACCTGGAGTATAATTTACTTTCACCTGTTTGCTACCCAAAGTGCACTGACCGAACTTGCACTGTCAACCTGCACTCCGGGTATGCCAATGAGTAGATGCGACACTACCAAAAATGAAATCCTAAGCTTGAATAAATTAGAAACAAATTTTAGCATCAATTTCGCAAACGATTCTGCCTGGGATTAGAATAATATAATTCGAAAAATGTATGTCTTGACAGAAACCTACGCAAATCGTTTACGTAAGGAGAACCGCCGGGGATTACTCAGAAATTTCACTTTCATGAACACTACGAATTGCACAAAATTGTGACTTACGGTAGAAATATGAGCCTAATACTGATCTTATACTACAATGAGGAACTTAAAGAGCTTAAATTTGACAACTCTATCACCACCTTTTTGTTTAGTTTTTTGGGAACCATAAGGTGAGTGTCGAGGTCAAGGCATCCAAAGTTTTACTTTTCATGAGCTAAAAACCGTTATGTTGGTCAACCGCATTAGTCTTAAAAATTACCATTCATATTATTGCATCAAATGTAAAGTTGTATTTGATACACACAAAGCCGATCTTGGAGTTTTAAATTCATTGCTTAATTTTCTTTGTTGCCTTGCGTTCTTGCAGATACAGCCTTTTGGGAGCAAGCGGTTGTGGTAAAACCACACTTTTGGCATGCTGTGTGGGCATGAAAAGACTGGATCGTGGAAATATTTATATATTTGGATCACGACCTGGATCTCTTGAAAGCGGTGTTCCCGGGAAGAGAGTCGGCTACATGCCTCAGGTATTATTCAATTAATTATTACTCACTTGTTGACATCCAAGGTGAAAATATGTGTCAGCGTAAGGTAATTCTATTTAATGAAACTTTAGGAAATCGCATTGTACGGGGAATTTACCATCAAGGAGGCTATGCAGTATTTTGGCCGGATTTATGGAATGACACTTGCTCACATTGAAGAGAAAATGAACTTTCTTATAAAATTTCTTGATTTGCCATCTTGCTCAAGAAATATTCAAACATTGAGGTAATTGCCCTGAATTGCAAAACTGGTGCTTGAGGTTACATAATTTGTGTTCATTAACAGCGGAGGTCAACAAAGAAGAGTGTCATTTGCTGTCGCCCTTCTATCGGATCCTGAAATTTTAATCCTGGATGAACCCACTGTAGGAGTTGATCCACTTCTGCGTCAAAGGTTAACATCAACATATTAAGACTCTAGTA
The DNA here is from genome assembly GCA_036851895.1 of Orthonychiurus folsomi. Taxonomy (NCBI): domain Eukaryota; kingdom Metazoa; phylum Arthropoda; class Collembola; order Poduromorpha; family Onychiuridae; genus Orthonychiurus; species Orthonychiurus folsomi. The sequence goes on along the minus strand of JAAXYW010000048.1, from coordinate 19,789 downwards.
AGCGTCTCACACAATAGTATTAATTTTACATTATATTCGCCTGTGCACATAGCATTTGGAATCACTTATCCAGCTTGGTGGCTACCGGCCGGACAACTGTAGTGATTACAACACATTACATTGAAGAGGCCAAACAGGCAAATACTGTAAGAAATCAGCAAACACCAAAACGGTTTTCTTCAATCTGATACAAATTTGGATTTAAATTCTAGATTGGGCTTATGCGAAGTGGAAAATTACTAGCTGAGGATTCACCAGCAAATCTTCTAAAATTGCATCAATGTGTCACATTGGAGGACGTATTCTTGAAATTGTGCATGAAGGACAGAACGAACAACAACAGCAACATCATTGCAATTTTGCCAAATAAAAAATCTATCGCTGAGACAGCGGAGCCTCCACTAAATATCGTTTCAGTGTACAATGAAAAGAACAAGAAAAACTCTGGAACGGCTCCAGAAGAAAATGGAATCGTTGGGCTTGCTTTTCATCAATCCAAAGAACAACTTGTTAACAATGATGAAAAGACAAATGGGAATATTAAGGATTTAGAAAAGAATGACGGTCGCGTAAATCGCTTGGAGATGGTTGCTGATGATTGTGCTGACTGCTATTCTAAGCCAATGTGCTCCTTTGATCCATCCGAGTCTCTTAATCGTTTAAGGGCTTTGATTATTAAGAACTTTATTTGCATGTGGCGTAACATTGGGTGAGGATATAAATAATACAGGAGAAATATTGACAATGATTAACTCGTAAATATTTTCAAATTGGTAGATTTATGCTGTTTATCTTTGTGCTTCCTGCAATTCAAGTGATTCTGTTTTGTTTGGCGATTGGAAGAGAGCCTCTGGACATGAAATTAGGGGTCATCAATTTGGAAGTTCCTGAATCTCCTATTTGTCATGGTGAATTGGGGTGCACAACTACCAATCTGAGTTGTCGCTATTTGGACACTTTGCCCAAAGACTCGGTTCACTTGGTAAGTAATGCTGCAGGTCATATTTGCAATGTCTCTTAACTTTAATCCTGATTTAATACAAATCTTCTATTAATTTTTTAATGCTAGACAATATATCATATTTTTCGTCTTTCTGCAGGTGTCGTACGACTCGGAAGATGAGGCGATTCATGACATTCACAAAGGAAACTTGTGGGGGTTTATGACTTTCCCGGATAATTTCTCCACTTACATGGTTGACCGTGGACTTGCTGGTCAAATGGCTGACAATGATACAATTTATGGATCAAGAATAAAAATTCAAATGGACATGTCTAACCAGCAAATCGCATTTTCACTTCAAAGAATTCTCTTGGAAACATTTCGAACATTTTCAAAGAAATTGTTGGAAGACTGCGGCGTGGATCCAATTAGTGGAGACCTTCCCTTATTTGTAAGATTTTAATGCAAAATGTTATTAAAATATCCATTATCCTAACTATTTATTTGCGATTATATAATCACTTGGACGACTTTAATGAAATAGTTTGACGATCCTATATATGGCCATGATCATCCAAGCTTTATGGAATTTATGGCTCCCGGCATTGTTCTAAGGTAAGAAGAAGGGTTAGTTCTGGAATAGTTTTTCCTTTTTAGTCAAATGGATTATTTTTATGGAATTATAGCTAGTTTTTTCGTGTCCCTTCAGTATAATCTTCTTCATGGCGGTGGCGCTGACTGGTTCCGCTTTTATTACTGAGAAAAAAGAAGGAATGATGGACAGGTCACTGGTGGCTGGTGTCACAACAGGGGAAGTGATAACTGCGCATATGGTCACCCAATACGTCGTCATGGTTGGCCAAACTGCCTTAGTCCTTCTCTTCATGATTGTTGTATTTGAAGTGCCAGTTCGTGGACCTTTAGGCTGGGCTATTGTTATCACACTGCTGCAAGGAACTTGCGGGATGGCATTCGGTAAGGTTTTGCATTGATTGGTGCATGTTAAAAATGTCAGTAACTAATGTCAATGTTTTCAGGGTTCCTTATTTCTGTCGTTTGCAACGAGGAAAGAAATGCAATTCAATTGGCTCTTGGAAGCTTCTATCCTAATCTTTTGCTCTCCGGTAAAGCATTTACCCTTTCACTTTTTCTTTCAAGGGTTGGTGTACGAGTGAGGCTCTTTAACAAAGTTTATTTTGTCTATTCAAGGTGTTGTATGGCCAATCGAGAGTATGCCCCGAGTACTTCGAGAAATTAGTTATATTTTGCCGGAAACTTTGGCTTGCGAAAGCATGAGGTCAATGCTGACCAGAGGATGGGGAATATCGCATCCAGCGGTGTGGCCTGGATTTCTGTCTTCCATTATTTGGAGTATAATCTTCTGGATTCTTGCCGTGCTTGTAGCACGATTCAGCCGGTCTAAGTAAAACTCTGGACTCTCTTTATGGTATATATACATTAGAATTATCGACATTCTACAAGTCCAAATTCAAGACGTTTCATCTCCGGTGCACGTGCAATTGAAGGTGAAATGTCATATTTTTAACAATGCAAAGTCTGTTGTAGTTGCAACAAATCCATCGAACGTACGGGCGGCAGTAGTACAACGAGACAATGCATGTGTTAAGAGTATAATATAATTAATTTCCTTATTTTTTAATTGTTGACTGATTACATCTGTGGTTTTATGCGTAAGGTGGACGATTGAGATTTTTTTTGTCGTTGCGACCTATTTTATTTTTAGGGATAGTACACTTTGTGCTTGTCTTAGTTTTCTGATTGAGGGACTAGTACTTAGTTTAGCTTTGGAGGAATGTGTTGTGTTACTTCAGGAAACTCAGCTGTACTTTGTTTGTCAATATTTCTGCAAAACAGTAGACAAGTAGCTATACGTGTAATTTAGTAGATTTGAGGTAGTAGTCCGGTATGTTTGTGTATGAGGTAATAATTCAATTATGCAGGTAGGCGAAATTCCATAGTTCGTTGAATTCGCAGGCATTATAGGTATTATTCACCTTGTTTTTATTTATTGAACCTTGTGAATGAACTGGATTCATGTCGTTTAATTTTAGCACGTGGACCTTACTTACGCGTTTGTGGCCTTTTAAATTTCATTAACACTGATTGTGTACGGTTTTTCTACAATGCCAAACTTGAAACTTGTCCCTCCAGGAATAATAGTAAAATAAGATTTTTTACAATAATCAGAAAACTTCAACTAGTAAATGCAATTGAAATGGAATTTTTTATATTATATGGAATTCAACTCCAATGCACTTATAGTTTGGAAATATTTTAGATGAGGGGTATGTAAGTTTGCAGATGAAGCTGGATGAAATTAATTTGACCACTCAGTTTTAATTAATCAAATTAATTAGATTTGATTAGTTGCAGTTGTACAAAATGTTTGTAGCAAGAAACCTTAAAGTCATATCATGCCATGTTTAATCATGTATTTAATTTAGTATTCAAAAGTACACACATGCAGATATGCGATGGCTATTAATTGCTGAGTTACTGTACTTTAATTCTCTGGCTCAAATGTATTCCAAACTGGAATTAAATATGAAATAAATAATGCTTAAAACACAAAAAAAATCTCCGGAACTTAATCCCAACTCATATTTGTCGTTTATATCCGTCATTTCAGCTTTAAAAATTTGAAAAATATTTAGCAAAATATAATTGGCTATTGGAAAATAAATTTTGAGCATCAAAACACAAATAGAATTCCTTGCAGAATGCAGCAACTGATTCAATATCATTCGATGCATGACCACAAATATTAAATAAAAATTATAGAATAAAAATGTGACAAGCGCATTGTTTAATTAGAAGACGGACTCTTGGGGGTAGTTGTGACTGGCGTCGCCACGCTCGTCGAAGTCGTCGATTCATCAAATCCATGCCCTTCGCCATGCATGACACACACACGCCGTGTATTTGCAATGTACGTACTCGGTGACGTTGACGTTCATACAACAACGTAAATTCGAGTTAGGCACGCCGCACCAAAAACTATCCCGCGCCCGCATCCCTGTACCCGGGTTCCAAGAACCATAAAATAAACTTTACTCCACTTTATTAGCCAGTGACCACTTTCCTAGAATTCCTCAGTGAAGATATCTAAGGAAGAATTGTAAACGTCTACAATGCAAAAATACTTCTATCAACTCCGCCGCTCTAGGTCAAATTCAAGTCTGGGTAAGGTTTTTGTCTCAAGTCCCTAATGCGTCATCCTAGGCTAAAGCTCATCTCTAGACCAAAGACTATTAAATTCATTTCAGGGAGGAGTGGTCAAAGGTCAGGTGACAGCACCGATGGAATTCTTAGTTTGACTTATATGAAAGTGGCGCTTTCAATTATTTCAATTGTACAAAATTACATGAACGTGCAAATTAGAACTTGATTTCATTTTGAATTTTTGTCAGAGTAGTTAAATGTGATTTCTAGTTAGCATATTATGAACAATGCCACATCATTATAGTAGTCAGTCAGTGACTCGGTTATAGCTGGTACCAGTTACACCATATCAGGAGACTCTTGGCTCTATGTAGGGAGGAGTCACAATTGGCGACCCCGACACCGGAAGTATTTTTCTCAAACAAAAATGTTTGCTGGAAAGAATTATTTATCTTTCCCATAGCTGTAGGATAAAAAATGTGCTGTATGGTCGATTGGAGCAGCTGTCGCCATCCGATTTGCTTATAATTATAAATACTATTTTTTATGCACACTAAACACTCCACTCCGACACAAACTTGAGAAACCTGGCCCTGCTGTAGTGTCTTATTGAAGCCGGACGTGCCTTTATCCCAGAGTGAGAGTTAAGAAGCACAAGCTGAAAAAAATGCATCCAAAATGTTCATCTCGGTTTGGAGGTTGGTACTTAGCATTTCCTCCAATGTTAACAACAGCATTTTTATTTAATCAAATCTCTTGCAAGAAGCTTGAGTTTTCTTATCAAGTCTGGTACTAGTCCTCGTCTATTTGTCCGTTTGCACAAACTCTTTTTTCTATCTCGACCAAAGATTATGTTAACGTTAACAGCGTTGGGCTGCAGAATTAAAAAGTGCTTGCCAAGCGCCGAATGTACAAGTAAGAGGAGACTACAGACAGAGCATGTCGAGTTTATGTCGGGAAATTAGAATACAGACCAATTTTTAGGTAGTGTTGCTGACACAGATTTTTTTCGTGGGGTCGACAAAAATTCAAACTTCGCATTTTATTTCGACGAAACGCAATATCATTATTAGCTCCAGTTCCCACCGAAGCGTAGTGAATAGTCGGAGATTCTGCCATTGTGACTCAGTTGACAGTTTTCACTTGGTCTAGCAAGTCGTTTAGATCAGGCTTGGACATTTGCCAGGATAAATAAAGTTTGCCATACTATCAGATATAATAATTATTTATTTATTTGTACCAGAAACTCAAATGCCTCTTACGCCAATCAATGGGTATTCACCAATGGAACAACAGCAGGAAGATGAGCTCACAGCGGCGACTGCGAACCTGATTGCTTCAGGATTGCGAGAGCGTCATACGGAAAACAAAAAAAAGTGGCTTTGTGTAGCGGGCATTGTCTTCTGTCTTGTGGCAACGATCGTATTTTCGCTTGTAATCGGCGTGAAGATAACTACTGGTTCTTCTTCATCTAGTAAAGCTCCTGAAGTTTCTAAAGGTAAGACTGTAAGACGTATGCATATCGTGATGGAGTAGCTTGCATAACTTAGGTGAAACGTTCTTCATTATTATAGGCGAGGTAGTTATGGATCCGGATCCTATTTCTAATACGGAAAATTCCACTATAACTACTTTGGATTCATCGGATAGCTACGAAGCGAACGATTCTCTTAATACTGAAGAAGCATATAACGATTGGCACGACTCGCCTAAATCAACTAATGATAACAAATCTTCTTCCGCAGCTTTGTTGGTTACTGCAGCTCCAAAGCCGTCAATTGTTTTGACTACAATGGCATCCGGTAGTGTGGAAGCCGTTTCAATAACTCATGAGCCAATCTAGAGCACCACACCGCAAGCCAACCCAAACCAACCTTTGTATAGTTTTCTTGTTATAGAAAGTTTTAAATAGATCAGGTAAATTTGGTTTGCTCTGATTTTGATCTTAATTTTCATGCTTATTTGAGCTTTAGTTGGGAGTATTAAGATATTTAAATCTTTTAATTTAAGAGTTTTATTGATAAGTTTTATTAAAGTGAGTTTGTTATGTTTTAGCAAGGACAAAGAAAATAATAAAGCAACTGCCTATGGCTATTGACTAGGTTCGTCTTGAACCGGGAATCTGATAATTTCATCGCGGTAAACTTTGACATTTGAAATTTATTCCATCACCTCCAGCCGAGCCTTGTTTTGAGTGTCATCTGCGTAACACACTCCCTTTCATCAGTATTAAAATAGCTATTATTCAAGCTTCCGTTTGATACTTAATTAATAAGAATAAGAGCACAACATCATGAAAGGACGGACGCGAACATATGAATGGCTGGGTTTTCTTGTTTCATCCAATCTGGAAATCGTAAGTGCATGTGCAATAATAATCAAATGGTTTCATTAATCAGAAGTAATCAAGTCGGAATTAAAGTGCTTTATGGTGCGGTGGAAACTGTATTGAAATTAGGTGTATAATAGTGTGGTGCCGAATAGGCCTGCCAATGCAATGCAATGGCGTAAGATATAGTATTAACTGATTATAATTTTATCCCATTCGGTCAGCAGAGGAGTCTTATTTAAATATATTGTCTAGCAGCCATTTAAATGAGTTTGCACCCCACATTATTAATATGCCTACATGGACATGTGTATTGTAACTTGAACAAGTTATCGAACACTGACTTTCAAGATCATTTCTCAGATAATACTGATATTTTCCTTTTGCACATTCTTTATTGACTTAAAAAGCTTTCATATGAAAGGTTCCCAATTTTTCAGATTATTTAATCTAATATTTCTAGAAGAATTTTAAAGAAGATTCCACTCCCGATTATTACTTTTAAAGAAATATACAATACTTAATACAAGTTCATTTTAATATTACAACTATTTTGTCACATTTATTTGTTCTCCAGAGGCTTATTAAACGCAGAAAATTTTATACTACGGGGTTTGATGGGTATGGGAGGCAATCAACAAAATAACAATTGATACGTTACAGGTTACATTACATTGCGAACTATGGTGCATGTGTTTTAGGGGGTTTATGTTGCTCGATATTGATATGCTGTGCTATGAAATTTGATATTACGGAAATTTTGTTGCAGTGCCAGAGTTTTACTCGGCATAGGTTGATGATAGAAACACCTTTTTCGCTTTCTAGTTGTGCTCGCCAGCTGTGATTCTAATTTTACTTAATGTAAGCATAGCTTTTGTGATATTTTGCATTGTTTGCAGTTTGAATAACTTTTAAAACGGCGAATTCAAATAAATTTTCTGATTTCAGCTGGAGTAGAATAAAATCTTCGGATCTGACCGAATCTGGTGGTGTGAATGTGAACGTTTGATTTTGATTTAAAGAAGGAAACCGTCCCTTGAACTCCTGAAACAACAAACACGATGGAGTTACTATCAAATGATTTGTACTACATTCTCGTAAACGATGGAGAAAGTTTGTGGATCAATCGAAAAAATTCTGCTTTAACCAACAAATCTAGTGAGTTTCTTAGGAACTATGATTAGTCCTTGTATTTTTATTATGAGTTTTTTTTAAATTTTTAGCAGGAACTTGGGATGCAACGAATTTTAAGTGCTTGGGTTTGGTGTATGGGTATATTGGAAAGCTGGATTTCAGCGACAGTAAGCACAGTTTTAAAAGTTAAGAAACTGATAGCTTAAGTTGAAAATATTTTATTTGTATTTAATGTGTTTGTAGAATCGGAGGCCAGATTGGTTTTCATAAGACAAAGAGAGTTGGTTGGAGTGTTGCACGGAAAAGAAATATTCAGAATTGTTTCAGTGATTTCCTTGCCATTGGAAACTGATATAGATTGTCAATTATTACCATGTCCGAAGCATCCGGAGAAACCCGATTTGCTCTCTAATCCGATTCCTAATGTTTTAAGTGAAGTTGGAACAACACAAGGAGTGTCATCAAGGAACCCGACAAAATCAAAATCCCCTTCAGCTCCGAATCATCCTAGTGCTCATTTAAAAAGACAGCCTGACAGGTATGCCGTATTTACGCTGATGTGTGGTGCAGGCTTCAAAATTTTTAATTGTATGCCAGGATCGACAAAGTTGACAAGAAGCTCCTCGATGAATTCCATAAAATGTTCACTGAAGCTAATTCCTTCTATTATTCTACCGGATATGATCTTACAAATACTGTTCAACGAACTTTCTTTGCCAACCAAATTAAAGAAGTATCAAGCTCAGCTGATTGGCATCGAGCTGACAACAGATTTATTTGGAATATAAGCATGGTTGATGATTTGATGCGCTCTAAGGTAAGGTTGGTTAGAATTATATTCCAAAAATTAGGAGTCTGGATTCATGGTTTTATTTTTTGCAATAGGATGCCGGCTTGGACAGGTGGATTATACCAATTGTTCAAGGTGATTATGTTTTGATCATAAATTATATTTTTTAAACCAGTTAAGTTAGATTGATCATGTTTTAATGAATTTTTTAAAGGTTTTATCCAATACGAAACATGTGTAGTAGAGAATTTGTTCGACAATATTGGTCCCGACTTGCTAACTGTAAGAGTTTATTTTGAAAGTAAAATTAGTTTGCCAAGTCAGCAAATAATGGGTCTCACTCACCTTGCAGACAAACAGTCATCTAGAGTTGTGGCTTATATCAAGGCGTAGCCGTTTCAGGGCCGGAACTCGATACCGTCGTCGCGGAATTGATGAGAATGGAAAAACGGCGAATTATGTTGAGACTGAGCAAATTGTGATTTTCTCTACACATACGGTATCTTTTGTTCAGACAAGAGGTTCTATTCCAATATTTTGGAGTCAGCCAGGCTTTCGATATCGTCCGCCACCTAGAATTGACAAACGTATTTCAGATTTAGCCATTTTTTGAATGCTTCATATCCATAACTATGTAAATATTCAATAATTGCATTTGTTTAGCTCCGGAGGAATCATTGGTAGCTTTTAAGAAACACTTAGCTGAGGAGGAGCAATATTACGGAAGAATGTATTTAGTAAGTCTAGTTGACAAGACCGGGAAGGAGAAAATTCTTGGCGATGCGTACATGGATATGGTACTTAAGTACGATCTTCAAGGACTGACATACCTGACCTATGATTTCCATGAAAACTGGTAAGGCCGCCATATTTGGACCTATTTCAGGAGTGAGCCAATTTGAGATCTTTTTCATTTATTAGTCGGGGTATGCACTTTGAGAATGTTTCATCTCTGATATCTCAAATAATGGAATGCGCGAAAGAGATGAATTATTGTTGGGTGGATTCATACGGTCTGGTTCTTCAGCAAGGAGGGGTGTGCAGAACGAACTGTGTGGATTGTTTAGATCGCACAAATGTTGTCCAGGTTTGTGCCTAAATTTAAATGTCTATGTACCGATTACTAAATATGAGCACACGCTGTTGTTTATTTAGACTCATTTAGGAAGGCAAATGCTGTGCATCCAGCTTGGGAAATTAGGATTACTGGCACCGGAGATCGGGCTCCCAGCGAACTTGAAACAACAATTTCAATGCATGTGGGCTAATAATGGTGATACAATAAGCAGGCAATATGCTGGCACTAATGCTTTAAAGGTAAACGTGTTGCTACAGTTGCTTGTAACCTCTTTATGAATTTACGCGATCTTCATAGGGCGACTACACCAGAAGTGGTGAGAGACGAATTGCTGGGGTTCTCAAGGATGGAATGAATTCGGCTAACAGGTGCTTAACCATTGCTGTTCTCTGGTTTTAAGATAAATTAAGCAATTTCAATATTTGAAAAACAAATGTGACGACAGATACTACTTGAATCGCTTCAAAGATGCGTATCGGCAAGCCGCAATTGATGCGATGCTAGGTAGGCATTTTATTTCTTATGTTTTTGCTAGCAATTGTCATTTTACGCATCTCGTGTTGTATGTTGAATAATTCTTTAATATGAACTCATTGGTTAGGTTTGCGAAGAAATTTTACAGAAGCATATCTAGAGTCAGCTGCGGCAGGCCGAGCAGAAGATGAACATGAAAATACAATTGAGCAGATCAAGAGTGTTATTGAAGATGCAAAAAAATGTATTGTTCCTAAACCTGACGTGATCCTTGGGTCTTGGGGTCTGGTCAACGCAAAGTAAGTTAAATAATATTGGAAAAGAGAATCCAAATAATTAATGATACAGTATTTTTTTGCTAGAAATAATGATCCAGACACTATTGACATTGATGCTATCCTTATATTGACTGATCATCACTACTATTTTGCGGAGTACGTTCTCTTTTAATTCTTTTAATATTTAATGTATTCTGAGAGCTGCTGAAATGTATGGTTGTGCCTTGCACTGATGAGATAGCTCGCGTTCAACGGCAATCAGTCGAACAAATAAGCGCTTTCTCACGAGGGTTGAGGCCAATGCGATCCAGATGCAACCGGTTGTAGTTGTAAAAGACATTTTGAAGTTTCCTAAGCTTGATCATTCCTTACTTTATCAGATTCCCATTACGGATAGTTACTATCTTACAGATACTTACATTTATTTCATGTGAACTTTAACCAATTCAAACAAACTATGGCGTGTATTACTTTTTGTGCGACTATTTTGGATATTTTTCGCGCTTGAAATTTGCCTCGCCGAAGGCGGCTCGAAAACAACACTTTTTGCGCACTTTATCCTACATCTGTATTATGTCTATTCCTAGGTACGACTGCAATCTTGATGTTATCACTGAAACTCAGAAGGTTGATCTGTCAGCAATAACAGCTCTGGATCTCGGATTTGAGCCTCTCCTGCAACCATCGAGTTTTTGGACCATTTTTCACCAGGGGAACAGCACCCACCTTATTGGTTCTGTTCCCTGCTTGCGAATTAGTTATAAATCATCCGGAGTGCAAAATATTCACCAATTTCGTTCATCCAATATCAGATTCTTCAACAATGTCACAGTCCCAATTGAACAACCTGAGGAAATGTTGGGCAAGTTCTTTTGTTTGCTGCATACAATATAAATACAGACTAGTTGTAAACTTTTATTTCCAGTTCTGATAGTAAAGCATATTTACAATTTAACATGAACGCAATACATAAATTAACTTCTACAGATTGCTTAAGAGTGATTGCTCTGACTATACAATCTGCTGCTCTTCAAATCGGAACTAAAGTTAAGCTGGATCAACTGCCGGTACTGCCAGTAAAGCAGCCACAAAAATCAGCCATGTCCGGAATGGGATTTGTAAATAAATATTTTAGTTCAGCCCAATCTGAAGCTGTGGAGCGAGAACTCCCACGAAGTGAGCATTTCAATCCTTCAATTTGACAAGTTAGCACAAACTAGCATTAATTCTTGATATTACGGCTTGATTTTCAGAAAATGCAACATCTTTTGAACGATTTACACCAAAGTACTTCCGTCGAAGTTCTGCCACTGCATTGCCTGCACATGAGCGAGCCAGAATTGTAAACGCGGATGATATGCAGGTACGACGTCGCCGCTGTTGCTGTTGTTGACGTGTTTTGTTTGCTTCGTCACAACTTTTTATTAATTTTTGTTACGCTTTGTGGGAATAATTAATCAAATATTTACATTTACCCACATCTTGTATTTGCTACACCTCCTTACCCACGACCTAATATCCTAGCTGTATTGACTATTGACTCTGTAGCGTACCTCTTTTTCTTATTCCTTTCCCCTCCTTCATGCCTCGCGGTAAAGTTTTGATTTATCGCTTTTACGTATGGGAGATTTAACGATTTGCTGAAATATATTTTTATATTTATAATATAGGCTGGTAAGAGTAATTCGTCCCTTGATAAGAAGGAAGACCCCAAGAAAATTAAAAATCTGGTTCTGCCGTTCGCGATTGGCTCGGAGAGTAATTCCCGTAATCATTACTCTCAATTTCCAGATAGTACTTTAGGCGCTAGTACGCCAAGCAATTTCCAACATCCAGAATGTTCGGATTTGAGTCATTTCAAGTCAAATGATCTAGTCCTTTCAAGTTGTGGCTTAGTAGCAGTCCCAGCTTCAACTTTACGAAATTATCAAGCAGTTAGTCTTTCATTAGCCATTTCACCCATATTGCTGCATCCATCCGAATTGGCCCTACCCACTGGTAGTGACGACCAGGACAACCTGGGTTTGTCATTATCTCCTTCTCCTTGCTACGATATTGGGGAATCGTGTCCCATAGTCAGCAGGAGTAGTGATATCGACAACGACAAGACAGCTTTACGTAACCTTGCAACACATCGGAATTCCCTTCCTTCTCAATCACTCGGCACTGGACTTGGCCTCACTGTTTTTCCGCAGAGATCACTTACTCCAGAAATCACAATAACCGAGGAAGAAACGAGTGACGTTAGTACTGGCAGACCATTAGCAGTATCATCTACGTTGAGTCTAAAGAGAATGAGCAAGTCCAGTGAAGATATTACAAATGATGCTCGAGCAAAAAATTCTTCTGCGCTAGTTGAAAAGAGGAAGATGACTTCTGGACCTCATTTGACACTAAACACAGGGCTGGATTCCGCGCGTTCTACTTCCGTTCAGGATCTCTCTGGGTCAGTATTAAATATGAAAAGTTCGCACTCTGCGAATACACTAGGAGACACAAGATTTCCAACGGGATCTCAGCAAAGTGGTGGTGTCTCAAAGAAAGCCCTTGTGTTTGCACCACTTGGCAAGTTAGCAAGGGGAATGCAGAATCTGGGTACACAATATTTTGATCCGCGTAAGCTTCGTGACACATTCAAACCACAGAATGTCAGAAAAGAGGCTGAAATCCTAAGTAAGGAAGAAAGGGAGGAAGAAATACGGATTCTCGAAGAAAGGAAAGCTAATTGCAAATCATTAATTGTAGAATTGTAGGGTATTTTCTTTCTGGAGAACCCAATAGAAATCTCTGATATCTCTAATCAGTCCAACCCGGTGTTCTACTATACGAAATTGGAAGGTTTACCTTCGCGGCTCGTAACTGTCATTGAAATAGTATTTAATGATATTTGGGGACAGCCTGGCTCAATGCAACAACAAATCATTCCAAATCAAAGAGTAGTTAACAGCGAGCATGCTCATCTACCCAATACTGTCCTGATAGTCCTGCATTTAGCACACGGCACGGGAGCTGTCAGGCAGTGGTTCGAAATGTTGTCAGGTTTGGCTTAAGTGTTTATGAGTGATATTAAGTCGTGACAAAATTGTCACGTCACGGTCTTTGTCTCAAAATTGAGATGAAGGCCGTGAAACTTGGTTCTTTTTTTAGACTTGTAATAACATAGATCCCTTGAAATGTTCAGTATTTACTGTGGCATCTGTGATTCTATTTATTTATGCCCGTTTTCAATCGTCATTTAATTTACAAAATAGTTCTTTCAGTTCTTTGTATTTCTCTAAATGCAGATCATTTTGCATATAGAAATCTCTTTATTGGACTCTTTGGAGTGAAGATTGATCAATCGTAAACAATCCTATAGCTTAGCTTGTGTTAAAATAAGAATGCACTTATAATACTGCTAGAATATTATACATAGCTATACTGAATGTACTCGTTAGGGCGCCAATTTTATTTAGTATAATTTAGTGCCTTTAACTGCTTCCATAATAACCACATACTTGTATTGGACACATTCTGGTCTGCTTGGGAGTGTTTTTATGCTATTACTTTAAGGTACTTGAAATAGTATTGTTACATTTCTAAGCATCAAGGCATTTTAATGCTAGACGCTTATTCACACATGCAAACGGTGTATCAGATGAATTAATAGGCAACGGAATCGCAGTAGCTTTAACTAATCGAAATATAAGAGCAGATAATTTTTTGCTAGCTTGAGTAATTGGGATAGACAATACTAATGACTAATAATTATTACAAGAAATTGCAGTGGCTTACTTTGGGAAACTTTTATATTTCATTCCGTTATGGCCAGGCATAGCAAAGGAAACATGCATGCATTTACCATGAGTGAGTCTTGTCAAGTTTGCATTGCAGAGTAGTATTTAAACTATTCAGTCTTATGTGGCGTAGATTATCGTGTCGCCCTCCCTCGTATATGAACTGAAATAAAATTCGATATCGCACATTGTTGCTTTTACTTATAGACAAAAACACAAATGAGTCATTTTTTTTATAATTCAAGCATAACATGTAAGGGATTTTAGCATTTTCAGGGTGAATGATGTACCCGAACAAACAGTTATCAACAATTCTGAGCAATTATAAACGCTAGATATTCTTATTGTGATGCGATGACGTGATTAGATTAAGAAAATGGGATTGCTGAAGGCGAACTCATTCATGCTATGCTATTCATGCTTTCAATATCTGTTTAATAGATTCTGCGCAGCTTGTTCTGGTTCTGGTTTATTTTATTAAGGTTGTCATCAGCAAAACTTTTACAATATGACAGGCACATTGATACATCCGAAAGTGCTTATAATTAAGACCGGCCTTAACTTACCACCCACCTGAACCCAACCTACATCAACCAATCTCAACCACTATTTTTTTAATGATTAGATATAGTTGAAACAACATTGCACACAGCACGTCTTCCCATGGATTAATAGTGTGAAACCTAGAATTCGACAACAGTATCACTAACATTGTTAATGGTTTTCTACCGAAAAGAATTGGGAGTTCTATTGGACTGATATTTGGTATCAAAGCTGATAATTCTAAAACTAAGTTCAGACATTGTGCTTAAATCTTTATTTATCAAGCATTTGAATAGCTTCGGGATAACAAATAATTTACATTTTAAAACTGTGATATCCACCAACTCAACACAACAAACGCGCCCAGGCTATTCGCGATTCAGTCTAAAAGACCCACCTGCATAATTTACACATCAGGTGCGCATTTTCCTCCAACAGCATATACACTCCAGGTGTGCATTTTCTTCCGAAAACGGGGGAATATGTTCTGTTTTCAATCATTTCTAATACGTGCCTCTAAAAGTGTTGTACGGGGCATGGGGGCGCGGGCGTGAGAAAAAGCGACCAGATTCGCAGAAATATTAATATTTTACAACACTGGCGGGGAAGCTGAATTAATAATCATATAAGCTTGACTTAAATCCATATGGCTTCTGAGTTCATTCCAGAGGCAGTTGGATCAGCCTTCGCATCTGCTCACTTGTGAATTCTACAAATATTATAGACATCAATCATACATACATACAAAAATGGCGGCTACTATATTACTGCACTACTGCTTGCCAAATGAACATCTTCTATCTTTTCGTATTCGGTGACATTTAGGTCTACTATATTTGACATCAGGATTGACCTTTCTTATGTTTGAGGTCAAACTTAGCCGTGGCACAGGACACACTGAAGATGACGCTTGCGGAGAAAGCGAAACCCCGATTTCTGCTTGGTTACTCCTACCACTCCTACGCCGTCTGGATGCATTTGTCTGTCTCATTCATTTGAACCTCACATCTTTTACCTGATGAAATTGGAAACCTTTCAGTCTTCCTATCATCATTTAATTAGCTCATTCCGTCATCTTTTGTACAGCTGACCCACGCTATCCATTTGCTAAGTTCCTAATAGGTCACTTGTTTGTCTGCGTTATAAAGGTTTTTTTAAAGTTAGACTTATTGAACGAGAAATGCACTAGATGCTGCTAAAATTAATCATCGTAATCTTCGACCAGTAATTTCAAATTTTTGGAATGTTATGGATAAATTTCAAGTATTTTTGCTTGCCCAATCTTTTCAGTCCTAATATATTTGAGACAATAGACAGTAAATAATAAAAGCACATGCAACCATCCAAATAACACGACAGCATTTATTGGCTTTCAATGAACTACCTGTAAATAGGATACAACAGAAAACGACATTTAAGTATTTGCAATATGCCCAGTGAATACACAAACGTTCTTGTTCAGCTTCCAAGTGTCATCCTTCTATTTGCAATTAAAATGAAAAGATGAGCGCTAAGCATACAAAATGTTCTTGCTTATTTCGAACCCCCAACAGTGAATTTGTTTATTCAAAGCAAACACTCAATAACTTTTGATATTTTGTGGAATAAATGGAATCGGAAAATTGCTTAGCTATATACAGAACAGCATGACCGGCCATATAGGATATACTAGTTATATTCTCGAAAGATTTGCGTGGGAATTGTGAAGCCCTGAGAGCTACCTATACCCTCCTCGAAAGAACCTGAAAGATGATCTAATATTGCCATACACTGTCATTAATGAATCCAATTGGTTCAGGAGACAAACTAATTCAGAGATGTTCTGAGGTTGTTTGATTAGTCCAAAGCTACTGCGTTACACTTAAGCGGACAGACAAAGGAGCTACGTACGAAGATTTTATTTTATTTAACTAGACATGTAAATGTTCTAAAAACAGCACCGACAAGATCAAGTTTAATTTAAATGAATTCTTTGCCTCCTCCCGCACAGTTAAAATTTGCAGAAAAAAAGCCAGACGGCTGGCCAGATAAATCAGTGTTGACACCGAATTGGATGAACCATCCCTGATCCCATAGAAAAGCTCTCGGATCCTCCGCTTCCTCCAATTGTAGGGCAGCTAAGACCCGTGGGACACTTGCACTTTCGATTCACAAGGAACGTATCCGGCGTTTCACTTGCAAACTTGCAAATATCTCCGTTTCCGCACAATGGTAACTGTAAAGTTAGATTTTTTTAAAGAAATTATCCAATGATGTTACATTAAAAATGCCAGAGTTGTGACATTACTTCTGGAGGATTTTGTATAATTACAGGCAAAGTTTTGTTTCTAATGTAATGTGCTAGAGACTGGAAGGTTACGCTTCCAAAAAACAAGTTATGCAATTAAAAATTTAGGGACGAAGCGTGGGCAAAAATCAATTGAGAGGTATTCCGGGACTCATTAAAAATCATACCAGAGCACAGGTGTAAGAGACGTCCAAAACTTCATTCAATTCGCCCAAATCACCGAAGTGTTGGTTTGCCATTTCGTAGGAGTGCGTCTCAGGACAGACGCATTGAATGTGGTCCTCTTGTGACATTTTCTCACCAGTGAGTTTTGAAAATACTGTTCGGCTTGTGTAGGCGGTTTGTCCATCTGAACATGGTGACAGTAGTGCAGCCTTTCCACAGAACTGTTATCAACCATCATAAACAATTGTTATCAAAACCTTGACTGGCGTGCTTTCCCTCCCCCCTCCTGGTTTAAAGTTTGGACACATTTAGGATCAAAGTTCGGGGCGCAAATAGTTAACGCGCTACAGACTGAACGAGGCTGCACATGAAATATTAACTCGGAGACTCGAATTCCAGATTCGCCTATGAATGAGAGCCACAAACTAGATAAAACTTTGTTCTGTTGGCCTCTGACATGACAGGACGTTTCCTCTTCATATGTTTGTGCGGGTGGATTGATATAACTATTAACCTTTTATTCTAATCCAACTACATAATGCTAAAACTTTCTCTAGCCACCTCACTGTTGGCTGCTTAACTGAGTAGAACTTGGATTATGTGGTCGAAGCAAGGCGTAGCGTAGTGACGTACTACGTCAGATGTAGTGGTTCGTAGTATAGCATAATAGGTCCGGATTAGCCGAACTTAGGTTACAACGTTAGAAAACTAAGGCTATAAAATTGTAAATGCGGGCCAAGTACTGGATTTACTTTTAAAATCCAAAGAGTAATTCAAGAATGCGCGAAGTTGCGAACCATATTGTAACCCCATCCTACCTTTGTGAACAAATTTCAAATTAAGACCTTTTTAATTTGTTTTACAAACTTCTGTTTTTCATAGCCCAGTGCCAATACACCAGGTAACAACAATAATAAATGGGAAGTGTTACCTTGTATTGATCCGATCCTTGAGTGACGGAGTGGCCATCATATGGATCCCAGGCCAAGGGACAATTTCCTGTTGTACAAGCACACAATCTTTGTCGATTTACCCCTTTTGCATTTGCTTGAAGGTAGCCGCAGATTGTGTTCACACCGCAGGCAGGGGCTTGGATTGTCTAAGAAATCATAAAATCTTCTCACGTCACAAAACCCGAGAAAATATTCCGGGAATCCAGACTGACAATCTTTTATATCTCCTCCCACGCTTTGCATGCCACAAACTTCCCATGAAGGCACTTCGGCTCTGATTCTTTGTTGGATTATGCAATTTTGGGGAGAGTATACTTTAGAATCGTATATGATTATGTATTGAGAGCAAAAACAACCTGTTACTTCTGCGGGGGGTTCGGAGGTGGAGGAAACTTCACATTGTGTTCAATTAAAATTTCATGAGTCCGAAATCCGCGGTAAGACCACTCACAGGGTAATGTAGGTTACCACTTGTAGACTCACGCACATTTCATTTGGCATTTAAAGGGTGAAACAACAGTTGTACCCATGAATATTCGTGCTAGCATTTCACATTTCCCACCTGTAGAGCGTTGCCATTGCATGACTATACGTACACACCCGCCACGCCACCATCAATAAATGAATTGAAAGCTACGAATGTTGATGCGGGTTTGCTCCATCAGTACTCAGAAATAATGACTTGCCATTAAAATTTTATGGCGTGGGCAGGAGAAAATCTGCCTCAGAGTATTTAATAATGTTGCTAATTGGAGAGGCTGTAAATGCATATATGAATTTAATGATGCATGATATGCTCCAAGCTCCGATCCCTCTTCATTTAATGGAGAAATACAACTGCGGGGGAAAAGTGGTGTTTCTCTCTGAAGCAGAAATTTGATTAGATGCGTACCCTGCTGCTTGCCACATTAGCTTCTCTACTCATTGCAGCAATTCTTTCTAATTTTTTCATCAGAGTTACCACAAATGAGACTTGCTAATAGACCGTTCCTGTTGACAGATAGTTGCCTTCAAGACAAAGACAAAAATGTGTGAATTTGTCGTTGTTATTATTTAAGAGCGGGCAAGTGGAAGGTAATGTGATAAATGTCATTACATGCCACGGGAGAGGCAAGAAAGGTTTAAGATAAAGAAAAATGTGAAAATTTTTCACGAAATTCATCTTCAAACATCTGGTGATCCGTCGACCACTTTAAGGATTAATATAGGTGGGAGGATACAAATCCAAGGCTCAAAATCTAAAGTGAGAGAATGTCACCCACTACTCTACTACTGTCACGATTACTCTGTACATATGTAGCACATATGTACAGAGTAATCGTGTTTCATTTATAAGGTTGTCAATTTAGCAAGGCATGTAACGTGCTAACACAGTCAACAAAGCTAAATATCGTATTAGATTATATGGTTCCTGTGTTCTTGTTTTTATTAGAGTAAATGTATCAATTTAAAATTAGGTTTGGTGGATAATATCAAGCTCATCATGCATGAATTTGTTTAGTATTACTAACCCTTGAACTTGCATCAGACGACGCAACCACTTCATTGGTTTCCAGATACGGAGGAGATCGGCTTTCTACCACTCCCTGTGATGCCATTATGAAGAGTGCAACAGTGCCAAGAATCCAATTAGAACTTGCCATATCTATCTCCTTGTGATCCTGTCGTATAGCTTTTGCTCTAACTGTAAAAAGCATTTTTAATTATCTCATAGAAGAAGCTTAGCTAGAAGTTTAAGAGGAATTATTATTTGTACCCTTTTTTAACTGAATTTTACCCCTAAAATAAACTAAATTCTACACTTACTACTTCATACCCCAAAAGCTCATTTGTTTACCCCAAATAACTTGTACCCT